>VZTN01028275.1:8411-54297 GCA_013400515.1 Erpornis zantholeuca
TACGATCGGAACAACCTGGATTTTTATTGGTGTAAAACCCAGAGTGACCCAACCTTTGGCAGGAATATGGAGAGAAGAGTGAAGAAGGGATTCCTGGAATGCTGTAATAAACAGATAGTGGTCTTAAACATATAGAGATAAAAAGGCATAAAGGCTCTTCAAGCATATAGAACTGATGTAAAGCTAATCAGAAGGAAATAAGTTATTGCAATTAACAGCGAGGATTTCAGATTACAGGAAAAGGGGTTTCTGCCTTAAATTAGGGACCTGTTCTTGAAATTTTATTTGTTCTCTTTTTCAGACTAGAAAGAAAATTTGGTGGTTTAGAGTGGAATCTGGTGTCAGAAGTTTGAGAATGGGGTGTGATAAGATCACCAGAGTATTTGATCTGTATCTAAGAAGCTGCTGTGCAGAGCTTCCCTTTGGCTCAGATTGAAAGTAAAGTCCTGTTTTTACTAAGAATTTTGATCTCTCAGTGTTTTGGAGGAAGAAGAAGAAAACAACAAGCCACCTGAAGTCAGTATTAAGGTAAAGTGTATCCCAGAGGGTTGAGAGGTTACCAAGGCAAGAGACTCTCATGTCATTTAAACTGTTCTTTCCCTAATAACAATAATTTCCCAGTATATTTTGATTTCAACAAGCACCAGCAGAGTAAGTTAGATTCTCTTTTCTTGTTCTGGCCTTTCACATATCACTAAGGAAAGGTAAGGCTGTGTTATTCTCAGCTAGATTTTAAATTCTTCAGAAGTCAAAACTGAATTCAAGTCAGGTTCATAAACACTGTCACTTACAGACTTCTAAAATCTTCTATCCTTTTATATTTGCCTGGAGATTTGAGCTCATTCCTTGACAAGAAAAGACTGCATATGGGACTAATCCTTTTTTTGATATGAATCAGTTTTCAACAGAAAAGGGAAAAAAAGGCCTTTGAACACATCTTTACCTTCAAGAAAGGGGGCTGCTGCAGCAAATACTTATCAAGAGAAAAAGGCATGGGCTGTCATTTCCTATGTTATTGTGTGCGCATGAAATAGTCTTATTAAGCCTCTGTTTTCAAGACTATAAAAACACACAGTATGATGTGAATCTCTATTTAATGTCCTCAACAGTGCAACTTATGCTGGATTCTAAGAGCTCTATTTAATTACTTTAATGCTTTGATCATTCCTGTGAATGTTCAAAAGCCATTAACCATAGCACTTAGTGTTTGGCAGATATTTGGTCTTCAAGGAAAACTTTTTACTATTTTTTTCCTATCTCATTAAAATTCACTGGGTTTAGTTAATATCAAGAGCTAGAAAGCTAAAGCATGTAGGAAAGGGCTACTTATTGTAGCAAACATATATGTTGTCAGAAAATGTCCTTTAGATAAAAACAGAATTTCAGGACTATCCTCTATCTCCTTCTTTCCCTTTCCGTCTCCGTTTCTGTTTCCGTTTCCCTTTCCCCTTCCCTTTCCTCTTCCCCTTCCCCTTTATCTTTCCCTTTCCCCTTCCCTTTCCTCTTCCTCTTCCTCTTCCTCTTCCTCTTCCCTTTCCCCTTCCCCTTCCCCTTCCCCTTCCCTTTCCCTTTCCCTTTCCCTTTCCCTTTCCCTTTCCNCTTTCTTCTTCACTTCTATTGTCTCTTATTTTCACAGATAGAGGTTTTTATAATCTGTCCCCTTCGAAGTAATTTACCACCCCTTCCTTAACTCTGCCAGATGCTGTTTGAAGATGTTCTGTCTGTCTCTGAGAGGCATCTCTACACCATCCTGCCCCTGCAGATGCTCTTGCTTGGTGGCAGAGGCTGTCACAGCAATGCCAACAGCAACCGTGAAGCCAGAGATGCAGAACTTGTCATCGCTGGCCTGAAGTGCTGCCCGTGGAGTGGAAATATCAGTAGGAGTTCATGCTCTGCCTCCCTGTGCTGACAGATCCCTGGAATACCTTCTGCTGTGCTCAGGGTCTGTTGCAGCACTACCAGAGAAGACAGAGGATGTGGGAAATCCTCAGGGACACCTTGGACTGTGGCTCTGAGGCCTCACTTGGCCAATGGTCAGTTCTGCAGAGAGGTATTGCCATGCTCCTCCAAACACTCCTTGCTTTTTGGGGGAAATCTCTTTAGCTCTAGTCACTTACAACTCTGAGGGAGGCCAAAGACAGCCCTCTTTTTATGGTTAAGTGGATGATGGACAGTTCCTCAGCCCGTGAAAAAAAACCCACTTTTTTTGACCTAAGTAGCCTCCAAGCACATACTTTGCAAGGGAATTACTTTCCCACTCATGGTGCACTCTCCCCCTTTTACTGCTAACAAAATCCCAGTGCTTGATGCAAACAGCCCCAGGATATTTTCATAAATAGCTCATAAAATAGCTCACATTCAGCCTCTTGAGAAAAGCAAAGTGTGTTTTCTAATATAACCAATTAGTTTGAGTTTTGAATGTTTTGCATTTGCAACTGAGGCCCTGTAAGCAATTCTAATTGTTGTCAGTAGGTGAGGTACTTATGAGCAAAGAATTAAGTTTTACGTGGCATTTCCTCATGGGTAGTGGTCATAAAAAAGAATGGATGTTTGGAGAGCGTGTTATTAATGTGGGATGTTCAAGGTATGACACACACATATGCACACTCAGAGTACAACATCTCTCCTCTATGCTTTTCTTTTATAAATGCATTGTTCTAAGAATTTAGAATTTTTATTTGGCACAAAAGGTCAAAGATTCAGTCATAAACACCTGTCTAGCCTCCTGAACCTCCAGTTTGGCCATCCGGGACCATAGGGTGCTACTAGAAAAGCTGTTTTTCAGTCAACAGCAGCAGACGTAGGCTCCAGGGCACCAACCTGCCCTCTTTGTGTGTCATCAGCCATAGAAACAAGTCCCAAATGTCAAAATTTATGTATTTTTGCATGCAAAATATGATGACTTCTGCTGATAATAGTAACATTTCACAGGGCCAAAGCTGATTAAGATTTCTTAAGTTTTACAAAACAGAGATGTAAATGTCGCAGAAAGCATAGTTAGGATGAAGGTTTAATCACCCTGAAAAAAACCCTATCTTTCTGATTCATAGAATCACAGCTTGATCCAGAGTCCACTGATGTCACCTGACCCTGCCAATGAGCCGTCCTGAAAATGCAGAGCATGTCAGCCCCAAATCTGGTTCTGTTGCATGTTTTTATGCACAATTGTCTCCAAAATCTGCAGCAGCACAAGCAAAAGTCACAGCAAAGCCCTTTCTGAGGATGGCTTGGGGGATCCTCCACACCTATTCCGAGCGTGCAGGAAAAGCAGGTTGTTCCACAGCAGCAGGTTGGTGACTCCCACATCCCCTCCGCCTCGTGCTGTCACTGCCCTGTACCTTCCGTGTTCTGAGCCAGGAAATGTGACACTCTGGTGCTGCCAGGGACAGGGCTTCTGCTTTGGCCAGACACTGCAGTGTCTCCAGGGCCCCCTGGGCTCTGTCCAGCCCGGGCCTTTCCAACCCTGGGGCAGCTCTCTCACAAGCAGGAGAGCACAGCCTGGTTTGGTGCAGCTTCTCTTCAGCTCACGGTGCCAGAAATTGTTTTGGGTAGGGTGAAGCCCCGTGGCTGCACTGGTGCTGGGACAGAGTGCAGGGACACAGCACAGGGACAGAGGCCAGCCTGGGCACAAGTCACTGCAGGGTCCCTCAGCTTCATCGGGTCCAGACAGTTCTGGAGACCACAAAATTCCCAGAAAAACTGCAGAGCTGGGAGGCACGGGGATAGAAGGGAGCTTGTGGCCAGACTGTGAGGAGAAAACCTATAAAAACACTCAGGGGGACCCAAGGCCAGGTAGGAAGGGGCTACCAACATCAGTGTGTTCCTCCTGCCAAGGAAGAGGAGGAAACCCCCACCAATACCATCACTGACCTGCCAGCAAGGGACCCAGGACACCGACAGCTCCCTGTGAGCCCCAGGCTGTGGCTGTGAGCTGTGGGACCTGGGGGAGCGTTTGATGGGCCAGCAGAGCACAGAGCAGTGCTGGGGCTGTTTCTGTGCTCAGTTCTCACTGCACTACTGGGGCTCTGCAACATCAATTCATCCCAGGGGTGTGTGACTGGCACAGGTGCTCCAGGGGTCACACCATCACTGTTACATTACAGTTCCTGCACATGGTCATAGCCCAAATGCATGACATTTTATCAGGCACTTCCTTTTTCTTTTTGGTAGTAGTGTATTTAAATGGTTTAATGGTGATTTATTTGGTTTAAACATTTTATAATAAGCATACTGAAGTAAGATGTTGGCAGTAAATTTTGAATCAATACCATAATTATAGAATGTGTTCCTAAATGAAGTCAATTAATATCTATTATTTTCTACTCCTGTTTGCGCAGAAATTTGACTTGCACTCCATGTATCACAAAAAAAGAGGAATTTTCCAAACCTTCTTGACATTTATCAACAATGTTTACCAATCTTTTGGTTTTAATCTAATCTGCTCTCTGAGACCAAAATATATACCCCTTCTGAACAAAGAAAAAAAAATTAATTTTCTGCATTTTAGATCACATCACATCTAAATTCCAAGTAAAACATGTCTGAGGTTCATTTATCTTTTTCTGACTGCACCCTGCCCTATTCAAAGGCGTCATGTAAACATCATTTAGTGCACTATTTTGGATGGTTTGTGGAGTTGCAGACTGGTGGGGGGAGTGCAACACATTTACACACATCATTGCCAACTGGTCATGGCAGCCTCAAACTCAAGCTCATTTCTTTGTTCCAACAGTTGAGCAGCAACATTAATTCAGCTCCCATGAATCCAGAAATAGTTTAAACCAACATAAAATGTGTAATTAACCAGTAAGCACCCTTGTTGTTGTTCTGGTGATTATGAACAGAAGATCATGTCCTACAGGAACTGGAAATGTGTAGGCTGTGCAATGGAGAACACTGGATGTTCAGATGGCAGAGGCACTAGAAATATGCAAAAAGTGCTGGTTTCAGTCTTATGTATCTCTATGTTGCCTCAAATTTATGGACAAGAAGCACTTTCCTCCTATTTACAGCACAGCTGAGTGTGCAGCCCTTTCATACTATGAAAGAACATGACTCTATCAAGGGAATTTCTGAATGGTTCATGAATCTGAAGAACAAATTGGTCAGATTTTTCTTTGTCTCTTTCATCTCACATTCTTGCCCTTTTGTAAGAACCCAGGCACTTTCTCTCCCCCATCAGCGGCAGGGCTTGTTGCGATATCTGTCATCTGTCTGCCGGCACATATCCACGGACTTGGAGCTCCTCATCTCCAGAAACCTGGCTCTGCCTGGGTTTGGGGGACAACTTGTCTATTTTCAACCTTGCAAGCAGCACTTGTTTCTCCTGACATTTTCTGGGAAGCACTGAGTGCAGCACTGGGAATGTTCTCCAAAGAACCTCGCCCTTCTGCCACGTGTTGCTTCCACGGAGCAAATCCAAGGGTGCCACATGACCGTCAGCTTTTCATCAGACAAAACGCTGGGAAGGCAACCCACACAGTGTCCTGACACTGAAATGGGATGAGGGCTGACCCTTTGTTCCACCCTCCGGAGAAATGCAAGCACAGGAACTGGTGGCTGCCCCTCAAACCACATCTGTCACAACATCCTGAACCAGAGCGTTTACCCCAACTCCCCTTCCCTGGGGATTCCCCAACAAAACCCAGGATCAGCTTCCCTCACACTGTGTTATGAGCTTGTTGGCTGGAGGGCTGACCCCAAAGCGTCAGTGTGTTAAACGGTGTCACACCAACTCCACAGGACCTCAGGGGCTGTATTTACACACCCTCAGCGTCAGTGCTGATCAATAACTCTATGCTCGCCTCACCTCAGCTGTGGGAAACAGAAAAGTAGGAACTTCCACAGACACTAGTGAGTTTGATTTACAGCCTTGGAAAGAGCTTGGATTGATATAATGATAAAGGTACACGGACATTAAGCAGAGAAATTATAAACCTATATTTCTATAGCTATAAGTAAGACTATGCTTTAAATAAATAAGAAACTGTATTGGGTGATATGGAGGATTTTTAAGTGTAGTAATGTGATTTTATTGATTAATTTAAGAATTTAGATGCTACAATAGAAGCATATATGTGTATGTGAGCTACAAGCTATTGGATGAAAGACAGATGCAATGCAGTAGAAAGTAATAAAGGTGATAGGTTATAACGTCAAAACAAAACTTTGTGTTAACTACTCATGGGACCAGGAAGTTACATATTGCCATGTAACTTAGAAACTTGTGACTATCTTCATCTATAGATGACTTAGTACTCTAAATCCACGACCTCTGACACTGATGCCTCATCTGATTTATTTTTAAGTAATAAATTATTTACTAGCCAGATAGTCCCATCTCTTCATTTGAGGCTCCAACAGTCAGTGGAGAAGTGTCCGTGTGCAAGGAACACACCTGGAAAAGGTGGGCAGAATGTGGATCCATGTCATGCCAGCATCAACTGCTCTAACTAATGCTAGGCCTGGAAAGCTGGGCTCGATGGTCTTGGAGGTCTTTTCCAACCTTAATGATCCTGTGATTCTGTGACTCTTAAGGCACAGTTTTGGCCATATTGCAGAAAACAAAAACAAACACAGCAAAAACCAGAGGAGGTTTCACACCACTTTCATGCTGTATGCCTGGTAGCAAGTTGAGACATTTTAATATGTCTCACAATATTATATTTTAAGGTGATAGCGCCTAAAATATTTTCCAAAAATGGCCCAATTTTATTATCATACAGTCATCCAAGTTAAGGAATACATTTTTGATAAGTAGATCACTACAAAGCCCTTTATTGAATTCTGGTGTTGTCAAGGATACCAGTATTTACAGTAAGTGCCTTCCATAACCAAGCCCTGACTCTGCTGTAACAGGAAATAGCCCCACAGACTGAGTTACCTTTCTGTAATTTGCTCNAAAACAAACACAGCAAAAACCAGAGGAGGTTTCACACCACTTTCATGCTGTATGCCTGGTAGCAAGTTGAGACATTTTAATATGTCTCACAATATTATATTTTAAGGTGATAGCGCCTAAAATATTTTCCAAAAATGGCCCAATTTTATTATCATACAGTCATCCAAGTTAAGGAATACATTTTTGATAAGTAGATCACTACAAAGCCCTTTATTGAATTCTGGTGTTGTCAAGGATACCAGTATTTACAGTAAGTGCCTTCCATAACCAAGCCCTGACTCTGCTGTAACAGGAAATAGCCCCACAGACTGAGTTACCTTTCTGTAATTTGCTCCTATCATAAGCAGATGTCAGTTTAAGCCCCAGAAAGTTTTGTAATAATACCATCTACACAAGAATACAGCTAATTTTGAGGTTTGTCTTGCTTTCACTGTGTTCTGAGTTCTACCTAGCAGCTGAAGGAAAATGTTACAAAGAAAAACCGGTGTCTGAGAACGGCACACTGACTGCTGGCAAACATAAAGGCTTCATTTCTTCATAAAAAGGCAGCACTGAGTGTCTGCTTTATGTGTCCTCACAATTTATCTGGTGGAAGTCTGACCGTGCAAGAGAAGTTTCCTTACTTCTCAACCAAATACACTGATGTCTAACAGCTATCAGCGAAACTTCATCCAAACCATTAAATATTGGGAACTCCCCAATGCTGTTTTTTGGGAAATTGACTGTAATTCTGACTGCAGTTATCACTGAAGCTAGTGCAGCTTGACTGTAACAGACACCAAAAACCTGTGGAAGAGCATCTAAGTCATAAAGCAGCACCTGCATCCAGGGGGGAATTTCCCAGGAATCTCAGAATGATTCACCACAGGTGAAAGGACGAGTGAAAGCTGAAAGACAGGCACTGCAGAGACTTGCCAACAGCCAGCAGTTCCCAATAGGTGCAACCAAAGAGGAGGCTCCGTGTGCTTTCCCTGCATCCAGGTACTCACTCCCATCTCTCCCCAGCATTGGATCTGCGTCGGCGTGAGCACAGCTGGGCACTGAGGGAACTGCAAAACAGCCTGGAAACCAGGACGGTGAAGGTGGCTCTCTGCTCCAAGGATACAACCACAGGAGGGCCCTGGGTGGGAGTGGCCTCGGAGGGTCCAAATTCTTGTGGGAAGGGAGCCTCAGAGAGGTTGCCTGGAACCCTGTCCAGCTGCTGGAAACCTCCAGCAAGGGGGACTCTGCCCCACCCCTGGGGAGGCTGTTCCAGCAAATGCTTGTTCCTACTGCAACAATTGCTTTCTTATGTTGACACAAAACCCCTGCCAGTGTTACCTGTGCTGTTGCTCCTTGTCTTCTCCACGTGGCTCTTTGTGAGCAGAGATGCTCTGTCCTCTCTGTATCTCTGCTGTAAGTACTGGAAGAATGGGATGAACCTGGTGTTCTCCAGGGAGAAAAGACCCAGCTGCTCCTGCCTTCCCTCACAGCACAGGTTCTCCAGCCCTTTGATCATCTCTGTCCCTCCTTTGGACCCTCTCCAGTCTGCAAGAGCAGCAGGGGAGACCAGAACACGGCAGGGAGAACCAATTTCATTGGAAGCAAAAACTTCTGCTCAGTGAGTGTGACCTCAGCTGCTGCTGGAACAGTTCAGGAGATGTTTGGAGGAAGCAAGAATTGAAATGGAAAAGGAATAATAAAACTAAAACTAAAATTAAAACTAAACCTAAAACTAATAAAAGGAAACTGAAATGCAAAAGAGAGAGGAAGAAAATTATCTCTAATGATACTTTTCTCCTGAGAATCTCTGGTGGAGCACTGTTACAGCTGGCATCAGAGAAACAGGAGCAATTATTTCTGCAGTGAGAACTTTGCCTGTTGTGCTAGCTCTGTCCTCCACTGCTCAGGCTCCATTCAGGCTCAGTGGCTTGTTTGTAAATCACCCAGTTTTCCTTCTTTCCCAGAGGAACTGATGACACAGAGTGTGGTTATCAGTTTCCCTTGGACAAAGCAGAAGCTTCTTCCTGACTCACTTGAGTGGGAAGGGACCTGCTCTATAAATGCTCAATGCCAAAGGACCCCCACCACTCTCTGTAGCTGTATCTGCTGCAAAGTGTGGACAATTGCTTACAGACTAATGACCTCTCTTCATCAGTGCTTCAATCTGAACATCATTTATGTTAGTCTTATAGAAACAATCTAAAGAGAAAAGCAGTTTAAACTGCTTCTCTACTCTCAACCTAATTGTTTTCTTACGAAAATGCCTGGGATTTTCCCCTTTTTTAAAATAAAAATAAACACACAGAAAGGATTGTCTGTTCTCTCTACACACAGAATGTAGATATTTTCCCTCTCTGAGAACTAAAAAGTATTTAGGTATCTATTCATAAATACTTATATACAAAAGTATTTATATTTAGGTTTCTATTCATAAATTTTTGAGAAGTGAAATTATAGTATTAATATGTCATAATTTGAGGACCAACTTTGTCCTCAAGGAGGAACCATAAGAAAAGGATCTTTCCAACCAACAAGAAAAGGATCCACATTTGTTTGAAAGGAAAGAGCATGACCTAAACATTTCGCACATTTGCATGTCCTCAGCCTGGAGCTCACCTCTTGAAAATGTCATTTCACCTTTCACTGTGTTGGTCACAAGTCCCCATGTCACTGCTTTGGAATGGATATTCTTGTTCTGTGCAGGGAGATAAGGCTGATTAGTCAAAAGTAATCATAAACCCACCAATTAAATTGTACCTTCTACAGAACAATATATCCTTTTAAAAAATGTTATTGTTATCTGAGCCAAACAGAAACAATGCACTGAAAAGGGATACAAACCCCCAACACTATGGTTTGCACACAATCCGGTAATTATGTTGAGTAGTCATTAATAAGTTGATTACAGGAAGACCATAATTTTCACTGGCACCATTAAAATGGTACAGCACTAATTCTGTGAGACTCTTTGGAATCAGGTCATGGATGTCCTCCAGCGAGCACTGAGCTAGGTTTTGAATTCAATGATGCTGTGGTGATTTGTACCAGCTGAGTTTCTAGCTCATTGTCTTTTGTAATCTAGTTGTGTCTGCAATTTCCATTTTAATTAATTCCATCTTAGAGTTTCCTCAATATGCCTTTGTGAAAAATTCAGCTGTTAATCAGCATTAATGCAAAGTTATCACTCTCACCACTGGATGTCTGGGAAGCTTGTAGAGCTCTAATGTTTAAATATTCTAATGTTTAAATGCCTAATGTTCTAATGTTTAAATATTCACTCCAGACCTTTCAACAACCTGCTTTCTTCAAAGGAAGAACCAAGGACACTGAACAAGTACTAATAACTGTTTTGGAAAATCTGTTAATGAACACAGATATGCTCTGTGTGGGTTTGATGATGACCCTTATCCTATCATTTGTGAGACAGAATAACTCAAATTCTTTGCCATTTTCTTGCATATTTTCAAATGCAAATAATGTGAATATTCCACCCTTTCATCACAACTGCAGGGTAAAAAGAGAGAGTAGACAATGCTAATTTTTTCACTCTGAGAAAAACATCAAACAGAAAGGCCAGATTCAAATTCTGCTATTAATTTCTAAATTGTACCAGAACCCAGAGATCAGAGAAGGTTTAAAATATGGTAGACATTGCTACAGGATGGGGAAATATCTATGTGCACCCTGCTCTGCATATTTAAAGTCTATTTTCTGAGACAGATTCATTTAGCAGTTGTGCAATCCAGAGTCATGCTCAGATTTGTGTGTTGTTTAGCAGTTTTGTAACTCTCAGCCTGAAAACCTGCAGATTGTGGTTCCATCTCCTCAGGCATTCATTTAGGGACATGCAAAGTGCACAGCATGTGAACAAATCCCCTGAAACCAACAAAAGTGCCCACACACTTGAATTTGCAAACCTGTGGTACCAGGCTGAACTGGGCCCCTGAAATCACTCATCATGTCTGGTTTTGCCATTCCCTTTCTGCTACAGAGTAAAGGCAAAGTAAAATATGACTTTAAAGCTAATTGCTGCAACAGACGTATGCAGCTTTGGAACTCCCGAAGTTCCCCCCCTCNGAAGGGAGGAAGGGAGGAAGGGAGGAAGGGAGGAAGGGAGGAAGGGAGGAAGGGAGGAAAGAAAGAAAGAAAGATAGAAAGAAAGAAAGAAAGAAAGAAAGAAAGAAAGAAAGAAAGAAAGAAAGAAAGAAAGAAAGAAAGAAAGAAAGAGAAAGAAAGAAAGAAAGAAAGAAAAAGAAAGAAAGAGAAGAAAGAAGAAACTCCATAAAAATGTTGTGCCTTGTTGGGCCATTATGTCTAAATGATTGTGACAGGTAGAAGTTGATGGATGATATTTCAGACATTAGTTGGGGAATGGTGTGTAACCTTTCCTGCTAATAAATGATAATCTGTAAAACTGAGGGACATTGTAATTCTTTTGGTGTAGTGTCATTTGGCAGTCCTTCTTGTTTTTATTTACACCATGCTCAAGAAAGTATCTCTTGATAGTTGAGCTTGATAAATGGAGAACTTACTGATAAAAAAAGAGGCATTCAGTCTCAGTTTGTGTAGAGATGCTCCCATAGCTCCTGGCAGAGCTGGAAACACCAGCTGTCCTCAGCCTTGCTCAATCCAAACCTCTCTTTAGTGAAGGACAGCTTGACAGCTTTTTCTAACATTCCTCCCACCCCACTGACATTCTCTCAGACAACAGGCTGCTCCAAAAAACAAGTAAAGCATTCTAAAGAGTAGGGGTGACTCTGGGATTGGTGATGGATGAAATCTATGCTGTCCATACATTACCATCTGTTAAAAAATTGCATCTTTTGCAAGCTTTACAGCCCTAGAGAGAATGCTGAGGCGTTTCAGGGATAGAGGTGTGAGGCACAGTCAGCTCCTGCTCAGATGATGGTCCCCAAAAGGCTGAAATAACTGTGAAAACATCGGATTTTGCAGCATAATAATGTTGCTGACATCCCTGTATCTGACCAATAGCAGGTCAGTCAACAAAACCCATGAAGTCATGGCAGACAGTGAGAAAGTGAAGAAAGCTTAGATGTTCCAGGTCATTTCAAGATGTACATTCATCACAGCTGTTTGAAACTCACTGTGACAAATAACTGCAGGAGAGACTCCCATGGAAAAGCCTTCATCTCCATGGAAGTCAATGTGGGAAGCAGGGTACATAATTTTGACACTGGGACAAAATCCCACTTTATCCAGTTGGATGTTCTGCCAGGGATATATATGCTGCATTTCTCGGAAAAGCCAAATGGTTCTCCAGTTCCTGCAGCCTTACAAAGGGGAGTTGCGTTAAAGGGGGAATGTTCTCTGTCTCTGCTGGTTTGTCATTTTATTGAAAAGATTTTATTACTGTTAGGACTCCATACCCAAGCAGTGCTAGGGAAAAGTCTCACATTGCTGTGAAGTGCTACAGTCTGTGATGGTGGGACACTGCTGACAGAACGAGATCCCACATTTGTAAGGTTCAGCAGACTCCAGCGAAGGGAAGTATTTATAAAAATGCTGCCACATCAACTGCTATTTTCCTGGCACAGCTTTGCCTCAATTGCTTTACCTCAATTGCTTTACCTCAATTCATCCCCTTGAATGCAAGACAAAAAGTGTTTTCTTGTTCTCCTTTTGACATCTAGAGGTGAATTTTTCTCTTTTACACAGATGCAAATCCAGACTAAAGGTACCAGCTTCTCTTATTTTCCTATGTTTAAGGTAAGAGTTCCATAAAATTATGCTAGATGTTTGCATTTTAAAAAATGGTTGAGAAAACATTTCCTTCCTTAGTGTGTATCTGTAATCATTGTACCTTTAAAAAAGTGATGGAGAAGTGTGCTGATCCTAGGATTTAAGTGACCTGTGCACAGGGGATGAGCTAGAAAAGCTGAAAAATCACATGTAAGAGTAGATTTCTCTGAGCACAGAATATGAAATATTAAACAACATAATTAATGTCAGAACATTTACCATTTTCAGTCCATCAGAGACAAGGGAAAGAATAATAAATTGGATTAAATGCTCTATATATCAAGCTGTCCTGTGCAAGGGAGGGGCTGTGTGTCTGTGTAGTGGCCTGGAGCGGAGACTGGGGGAAGGAAGTATCTTAAAATGCACAAAAATGAAGAGGACACAGACAAAGAATTAAATGTTGGACACTCATTTGGCACAGATATCAAGGCAAGGAAGTTTTGGTCCTAAATTCTGTCTCTAGGGGAAAATTACAGGAGAGATGCAAAATGAGCAGAAAGATTTTTTTCTCAGCAAGGCCTCTGAAAGCACTCTAAAACAAAAATCTAAAAGGTAAGCTCATGTTTCTCACTGCCTTATATAGCTAAATGCAGATATTTCCTTGTTGATTTAAATGATTGACTGTAGGATCTATGCCCTCAATCAGCAGGATCTCAGAAAATTCAAGACATCTGCCATGTTTCATCTCTGCCTGCCTTTCCCAAGGACAGCATTCTCCACAAAGTCAAAGAGGTGTAGGAACAGATCCAGTTGAAACGATGACAGTCATAAGTTTTACTCAAGTGGAGAAGATTTTTCTTTTTCTCCCCAGACTCTTTACGTTGAAAGGGCCTGGCTTATTCAAGCAGCTTAGGGATCCTAGAAGAGGAACACAGTCAACAGAATTACTTGCAAATATGTAAAGGGTAGCTAAAAGGAAGAGAGGGATTTCTTTGCCATTTCTGTGGTGAAAAGGACAGGACATAAACTTCAGCAGATGAGCTTTAGGTATACCATGAGGGATCATTTGCTAATAGTCATAATGACAAAGTCCTCAGAGAGATTTTTGTGGAGATTTTCCATTGGTTCCAGGTGTGACTTGTCCAAAGCAACTGAATTTTACTGTTAATCTACAACAGCTCCTATTTCACTTTTCTAGTTCTTCCTCTACTCTCTTTCCTAATCCCACTAGTTCTAATGTCTAAACCCACTAACTGTTCACCAGTCAAAAATTCAGAGCATGGCTGTCTTCTAAATTGAATCTGCACTGGACAGACAAAACCATCTGTCTCTGGTGCCATTAGGTGTCCCTAAGGTGAGTTTTCTAGCACTGAAGGCACTTCACTCAGAATAGAATAGAATTTTTCATTTAAAATAGAGCTACAAACACCATCTGATGCAACTGCCTGACTTCTTCACAGCTGAACAGAAGTGAAAACAGGTTATTAAGAACAATGTCCAAATGCCTCTGAAAGAGTGATAGGTTTGGGGCATTGACCACCACTTGAGGAAACCTGTTGCAATGTTTGGCCACTCTCTCCTTAAAGAAATGCTTCCCTGTCTTAAGTCTGAATCTCTCCTGGTGTAGCTTTGAATTGCTCCCTCCTGCCGTGTCACTGGATCCCAGTTTGAAAGTCCCTTGCAACCCAGGCCAGTCTATGATTCCAAGAGAGGAGATCAGCTCCTCCCTCTCCACAGCCCCTCCTTATGACGATGCAGACAGCAGTGGCCCCTCAGTCTCTTTTTCTCTCAACCCAGAGAGCTCAGCTGCCTCTCTGAGGACAGGCATTCCCTGTCCCCAGCTGCGCTGCCCTCCTCCACAGCCATTTTGTTCCCAGTGCTCCAATTTCTCTGGATTCACCTGCAAGGCTTCCTGTCCCTCAAGAAGTCAACAGCCCCTCCCAGTTTGGGATGAGCAGCAGCCTCGGAATGGGGCATTCAACTCTGGCATCCTGATCATTGGTGAAAATATCGAACAGAGGCAGACCTAGGACTGAGCCCTGTGGTCACATCACTGGCGACCTCTCACCAGCCAGGCGTAGCCCTGTTCACTACAAATCTAAGTCCAGCTGGTTTTTCACCCAGAATTCCCTAACCCACTCATCCCACAGCTGGGCTACTTGTCCAGAAGGATGCTGTGAGGCACAGTATCAAGAGCCTCATTAAATATAGAAAATTATATCCACATTCCCTCCATGGGTGGGTGACTCTACCTCAGAATGAGATCACATCACTTAAACAGGACTTTCCTGCTGTAAACCCAGCTGCCTGTGCTGCCTTTCAGTTGTCCCCCATAAAATCTTCTCTGTGGTTTTCTGCAAGCTCCCTGAATCAGGGGACAGAGAGGTTCTCCCAGGGACCAGTTCTTCCTGCTCTCTGTTAGTACGAGATTGCTTTTGGAGATGCATGATTCTCTCTGATTACAACAAAGGCATTTTAAATTGCTGTCTTGGGTGGAATATCTAATTTCTACCTGTCCATCTGCAAACAGGGTGAAGATTGTAATTATCATATAATGCAGGATTCATAAGTCTTACCAGAATGGGGGTTCAGCCCTTAAAGGGTGCCTTTTGATACGGCTGGCAGTTGCCATGTTACAGTACAGAATGATTTAGATTTCACAGGGTTCAAGGAAGAAATATGTGAGGCAAGTGAGGCAAGTTTTAGCTACAAGCCTTCTAAACCTGAGCTGTTTATTCCAACAAGGTAGTAACCTGCCTTGTGCTGTGTTATTGAGTAAGGGCAAGGTTTAATCATAAACTAACATTTTAAGTACACTTTTTTAACCAGTGAACTAAAAGGAACAATGGGAACAAAACAGTCAGAAGGCCTCTGGATGATTGCGAGGCCCCCTGAGGCTCAAATCTTTTCAAGCTGATGTGTAGTGAGGCCACCTTCAAATTGGGAGCAAAAAATCCTCAGTGATGTCTTGTGGGGCAGGACAAGTGCTCATCATCTCAGGATTGGTGTAACCCTACACCAATGTCACCACAGGCAGGTTTGGCTTTAGGAATATGGTGCCAAATGATTTAATTTGGGAGCCTTTTGTCTGTCCTTTGGTGTTCCTAAGGTATGTGCCGGGGCAGACCTGAAACAGGGCAAGACTCTATAATTCTTAAATAACTTGCCACTGCTCTGCAGATTGCACTGTAGATATAACCTCGTTTTGTCTCCAGGAAAGCTGGATGATAAATGGATCACTGTCTCCCATGGCAAAGCCGCATCTGCAGCCGCTGACCTCCTATGCAAGCACTCAGGAGCTGAAAACTGAAATGGAAAACATTTAGAATTGACTCTATGCAAGACAGCCATTAAGTGTTAAAATGCATTATCCACAGAAATTATGGGGTTTTTCTTCACTTGGAAGTGCTGCACTGTGTACCGCTCATTATCCAACTGGTTGTACTAGGTGATGCTAATGATTTCAGTTTTGTAATGTGGGAGTTTTTCTAACTTGGGGAAGGATAATTTAGGTCTCTGTGGTTCTATGAGCCCTATCATGAAGCACCAGCTCTGCCTGTTTATGCTGTAAATTGTCATGAGCAGAGACTGTGCTTGTGCTGTGTTGCTTTACAGCCCAGTTGGTCCCTGCATGTTGCTCCCCAGTGCTTCAGCTGCTGGAAAATAAAAACCATTGCAATTTATACTTAACTACTTTTATTCCCACAAGTAGTATGGGGAAAAATAAAATAAAATGAAGGTACAGGTATAAGCAGGCAAAACAGTGTTAAGAGGAATGGCAGAACTGAAACAGCAATGAAAACTGATGGGAAGGGTGTTCAGCCCCTCCCTCCCTCTTAAGCCTCCCCAAGTTAAAAGGAGTTTTATTATCAATTTAGATGCATAAAGATTTGGGCCAATGTTGAGAGCTTTGACAGTGAGAAGATGGCTGAGGGTAAAATCAGAGGAAATTCATAAATTTATATTTGCATCTTAACAGAAATTGTAACAGTACAGAAATTACAGGGTAAAATGCAGCTGCTGTCCCAGGATGGAAGGTGGCTGGAATGCTTGAGACACATCCCACAATGATTGCCACACCCAAAATCTGCACCCACAGCATCTGCTGAGGGGGATGGAACAGAGGGTGGGTGGTCGGGCTCTGTTGGAATCCACGCAGGGAGGGGAAATTGATGGTTCTGTGCAGCTGATAAACCCCACAGCAGCTGCCAGCCAGGAGAGAGGAGGAGATGTCCTGCTGCTGAGCCAGCAGCCGCGGTGGAATCGCTCTCCCTGGAAGAACTGGGCTCTTTATAGCCTAACTGTGATATGAACACACCCCTCCATCCCAGCGTTACCCACCCCAGGGTCCGACCACCCCTCACTGGGCACCTGCTCTGTGGTTCATTGGCTGTGTCTGAGAGCCAGGGGAGAGAAATTGACACCATCAGCAACAAGGGCATGTGTGACCTGAGTCACTCAGACTCCACCTAAATAGCAATATCTAGTATAAAAATAAGTCAAGTATGGTGAAAAGTTAGGGAAGATCCCATTGTAACTGCTGGGATCAGTGAACAGGCTGAGCCTGCCTGCTCCCCCGTAGGAACACCTGTGGGTGAGAACTCTCTGTGTGCTGAACACTTTTATTGGGGTTTAGGGCTTGTCTGGGCACTGCTTTGAACACATTTTTTCAGTCAGATACTGTCAGTGACGCTCCTCACCTGTCACAGTTTTATATTAACAGAGAGCATTATTCCATGAACTGTCCGTGGGAGTCCTTCCTGGCGCTGGCAGCCCCCGGCAGTGGGGAACACACTCGGATAAAGTGGGAAGACCCTTCCTGAAGTGTCTCCCTGGTGCTGTTGGGGTGTGTCCCTGAAAAAGACAACCAAAACTCCTCCAGCCCAGCAGGGCTGCTCAGTGAAGGGTCCCTGTAATGGGACACTGACAGGCTGGTGGGGAACCAGGGTCTCTGGGGTGCTGACACACAAATCCAACACCAAGGGTCAAGGAAATCTCCCCTTTTCACGTGACACAGTCCCACCTGTCTTTTCTACGTGAGACCTGCTAGGTTTCTTTTCACAGGCTCTTTTAGAGAGCTCAGTGCCAGCATTTAAAGTGTTTCCTTCCAGAAAGGCAATTTTTATACTGCCAGAGTGCAGAAGGGAGAGAACACCTTGGCATCCCTCCTGAATGTGCTGCCCAGGAGCAAACACAGTCAGTGGATAATCAGTGCCCTGGCTTGCACTGAACTTTTACTGCACTCACACAGTTTTTTCAAAACTTACCAGTGCATCAGGTCCAGATTATTTTACTCATTTGAATATGCAAAAGGATACAACATTGGTAAATGCAAATGAAGTATTACTCAGTATAATTAACAATATTTTGCTGACTGGACGTGTTGAAACATCCCATTGCTTTACAAACCTGCCACCTCACACAAAATACTCTAATAAGTTCCCTCTTACCCAGCTGGCCTTTGGAATGGTGAACCTGTTGGAATGGGGACCTCACATTAATTTTGTACAATCTCCATTGCTTCTTGTGCCATAGACATGGTCCTGTCAGTCCATCCATGCTACAATTGTACATGCAGTAATAAATAAAATGAAGTCGGTTTTGTGTAATATGGATCATTTCTAAATTGCTGTAACACAGCCATTACCAAGAGCCAAGCTGTGCCAGGGATTGACACAGCCCAGAATTTTGAGCTACTCTTGCTCTTTTGGTAATTTCCCACACTCACAAATTGTTCCTGCTGCAAAGGCAGAAAATACATGGAATATAAATATTAGTACAGCCAAAATCCATAAAGTCATTAATCATCTGGAATGTTTGAACTCCTAGATAATATTTGGCCACAGTTAATACATGAAAAACTGGTGGTGCAGATGTAGTCTGAGAAGACACTATGACACCAGAGGGTCACTAAATGGTTTTTGCATTTACAATGAAAGTTTTAGCCCTGGATCCAAACTCCTCTGATAAATGTGGAGGAAATGAGGTGAATACTGGATTTCAAATAAACCTTCACGTCTCTGGATTTTTTGTATTGGTAGGTAGAACATCTGCCCAAAAATCTGCATCGAAATGTCTCCCAACACTCTGTGCTGTAGCTTCTGTACTGTGAGCAAGAAATCTGATATTGGAAATGCCAGTGATTACTTTACAGAAATCTCTTACGAGACACTTTGCTGCTGAGGTGACACAGGAAAGAAATAACTTTTAATGACAATAAAACCACAACGTGAGCAAGTTTAAGGGTTCAGCGAAGCTACCCATTGCTTTGATTTCTTGCAAGTGATCATAATTCTGCTGATGGCAGCCCTTTATCTCTAACTGGGACAGGTTACACATCAGCAGAAGCGTGAACACTCAAAACACTGCTGCGGTGTGTGATGGGATGCAACCAATTCATTACCACAGGAGCAGTTCTCTACCATGACAAGCAGGCAGAGAACTGTCAGGGCTTGCAAACAGAGCTCTTATTAGGATATAGTCATTCTCTAGCCACTTTTATTTTGCATTACTCACCAGGTTGTGCACAAACTACAGAGGGAATTAGTCAAAATTCCTCCATGGCAACCTTAAATTAGCTGCATTTAAGCACTGAATCTTGATTATCCCTATTTTATGGCCCATTTCTCACCAAAATAAAACAGCATTTTTGCAGAAGTAAAATGCAAGAATCATCATATTGCAATAATGAGCAAATTCTACGTTTGAAGTATGCAAACCATATAGGTGAGAGCCTGACAACCAAAAAGTCCTCTTACATCTTTAGCAGCTAGAATAAAGAAAATACCTCAGATAAATATTATTAAAAAAAAAAAGGTGGGTTATTACAATTTGCGTCTCTCTCACAATCTGGAAGTCTGGTGTCACAAATGCTGTCGGAAAATGCAGAGACTAAACTGACATCCTACAAATATTAACAAGCAAATGTAGCTGTACTGTAGCTGCAAACCACTGCCCTTGTTCTTGTTGACTGAAATGGGAGATTAGTGTGGCCCTGTCTCTGCTGCCCCTGTGAATTCATGCTACCATAAAAGCTGATCTTGTGGGTTCACCTCCCACAATTTTTTTTCCATTAATAGATATGGAATCAGTGAACTTCAAAGTTTTTGCCAGAAAGCATTTAAATGAGTAGACTTCCCACTTCAACAAAGTTTAACAATCTACTTTCTAATCCAATACTTTCTAAGTGATAATCCTTTGTAGTTCAAAATTACAGTGTCTAAAATGAGAGCTATTTGTGTGGTTTATATCTTAATGAATAGATCAAATTTGATCACCAGAGATGATATATCCAAAGGGTAAGAAAATGGTCCAGCAAAACCAATTTTCATTTTCCCAGAAGTTGTTGAAATTTTGCCTTTAGGGGCAAACACCTATCAAAATATCTGGGATTTGCATGTTTTTGTTTCTGTGGCTCTTACCAGTCCCTCAAAGCTGACAGTCTGGACAGGAGGATTTGCTTTGTGCTCCCTATAAATAATCCAAACTCAGGAGCAGCAGTTGAATGCAGTATTAAACGCATCAGGTGATCTCTGATTGCTCTGTAACACATCTCTCCATGTTGTGGAATGGCCAGGGTTGGATGGCATGGAGTATTTCCGGGGGTAAATAGGCTAACAATACACAGAGGATGGATCAGAGAAAAAGAAATCCTGGCCAGTCACACGTCACAAGAATTCTGTTTTTTGCTGCAGGCGAAAACTTCCTTCTTCAATGCATCTGCACAGCTCCACCTCCTGCTCTTCCCCTCTCCTCTCCATCAGCTAATGGCAATTGCAATTCCTGATTCAGCCCCCTCACTCTCCTATCACCTCCACTCAAGCAGTGAAGGAAAAGAGCCTCAGGGAAATGATAGAGAAACCTAGTAAGAAAGACACAAGTGTTCAGCATCGAATTCAGACCCTGACATTTATTGCCAGAGCCTGGCAACAATCAGCACAGGAAACACGTTTAGCAAGGAATTTGCATTGTGCTCCTTATACTGTTTCTTTCTGTGTTAGGCAAGTTGCAGAAGAAGAATGTCCATTTAATGCACAAGTGATTAATTTCATTATTTCCCTATTATGCATATTATCTATTGGTGTGTTTCTGAATAGGTTCTGCTGTTTTTATTAGACATAAATACATTCAACAAACAGGGAGAGTGTGGGGATTGCAGCTCCTTGAATTGGCTTGTTTCTTAACCTGTGGACTAAAAGGAATCATAAACAGCCATGTCTTGGTGTCTGCAGCATTTTCATTTGCTTTTGCCAATGAATCAAATTATTAAAATACTACCACGAAATATTAACCAACCACCACACACACAGAGAGACACCTTTTTTTTAAGGTTACTGCAATAGATCATATTGCTGTGTGACTTTGGGAAATGAGCCCAGGTTTTGAATGGTCTGAACTCCAGTTTTTGGCTCACCTGTTCAGAGCAATCTAGTTCCTTGGTGTAGTGGTGGGCATGGGATGCTGCTGGAAGAACCTGGCACACTCAGTGCTGCTACAGGCATTCCTCAGACCCTTTCCTTCCTCTTGCCTCATTGCAGTTTCTGCTTCAAAGTAAAGATGACAGGGAAGGGTGTGAGAAACTATGAAGTTACACTGTCCTCTATCTCTCCCCCCTCCCATCCCAAGCTTTCCATCAGACTCTGATAATCCTTTTCTAAATAGTCCAAATTGTCAGTCTTTAAAAACTCACTTCTCCAGTGTGAAACTGGGTAATTATATCCATATTAACGGAACTAAATATTTCAACACATTGTTGAATAATGCATTATTCATAAATTCTTTCAATAAATACTAATTGGCCTCAGAGGAATTAATTTTGTTTATTACCAAAACCACATCTTCTGGGGCACCTCACTGCACTTGTACTATGCTCTTGTGCAGCTTCTTTAACCTGTTGTCTGAGCATATGGTATTCAGTAGGTGTTTCAATTTTTTATTTTCTTTCAAAATGTAGAAAACAGCAGTGCTGTCTATAGGCACTGGCTGTATCCAATATGTTCTTTCTGTGCACATTCTCACAAATCCTTCTGCCTGCTTCTGAAAATACATATCTGAATCTGAATGCACAAATGACCTGCTGTCTCCTGCAGATTATTTTTAAAGAAATATACTAGGCAGGGAGAGAAATGGAACTGTTTCTATCACTAGGTGTAAATGTCCAGACAGGCTGGTGAATCATGACAAGTCTCAATAAGCTGACTTTGATTCTGTGTCGTGAGACAGGGCTTTTTAACAGAGCAGCTGGTTTCAAACAACTCTTCTTTAAAAAGGAAGTGCTATTTTTCTTCTGAACCTAGAAGTCCTCCCTGGAAAAAACACATTGTCCATTGCCCACGACAGAATGACTGCTTGGAGAGACTTATTTTTCTCCATTTCAGGAAAAATAATTTTCTTTAGGATGGAAGAAGGCTTTTTTTTTGGTTTTTCTTCTGCCTAATACACTTATATGAAATACAAAAGGGCTGAATATTACAAGTTGAATTAGTGCAGACAAAAAATGCTGAACAGGACACTCAAGCACAACACAGTCCTGCAAAGGGCACAGGCAAAAAGCACACGGATACTTATTTCCTATGGATTAAAGAAGGGCTTGAACTTGCAAGTAAAATAAATGCTAAAATTTTACTACCCTAGAATTCCTGCTCAAAATTGCCTTTCATATCAAAGGGATGTATTTCTGATCAGAAAAGGCTTTTTACTAAGGAAGGGTCAATCAAATCTCTCTAGCGTAAAGACTGACAGAACGATGATGTTCAGAAAAACTTCCTTCCACACCCCTCTCCCTTGAGTTCCCCACTGTAATTCTTAGCCTTGCACACAGTGTGGAAGCTTTTATTGCTTGTGATTTCCTGCAGGCAGCACACCAGCAGCACCAGGAAATATTCTCCCTTCCACAGAACAATTCACTGAATCCCAGGTAGCCACATACCCGAAGGCAGCACAGCTTGGCAGCAGCAGATTTTGTGGTACCTCTGAAAGCCAGTGCAGACCAAAAACATTTCTTCACTCCAGCAATTTCAGGGACCGGATCTTTTGTTGCACAAAGCAAATGGATTGAAGTATTTCCAACTTTTGCATGGACCAGAGTGCCTTCCCCCATCCTCTGCACAGAAAAAATGATTAAGGGAGGAGAAATGTGCAGTATCCTGCAGAAAGAGGAGAGAATCGTTCCTCTGTGGTTTCCCTTGTCTCCATGACATCAATTTAGCCCATGCTCAGACACTGCCTTCTTTAGGGTCATCTATCAGACAAAACCAAATCCTTCTCTCAGCACTGCTGGTCTCTGAACAGACCAGCTACTCCTGAGGGCCCACTCTGCTTCACTATGGAAGGTATTTTCCTTCCTGGTCTCCACATTTACACTGGGTAGTTTTAAACCATAGATTTATATAATGGTTTGGGTTGGAAGGAATCCCAAAGGTCATCTAACTCCAACCTCTCCCACCATGGGCAGGGGCACCTTCCACTATCCCAGGTTGCTCCAAGCCCTGGTCTTGGACACTTCCAGCGATGGAGCAGCCACAGCTTCTCTGGGCAACCTGTGCCAGGGCCCCATCACCCTCACAGGGAAGGATTTCTCCCTAATATAACCCTAATCTCTTTCCGTGTAAAGCCATTGCCAGTTGTTCTGTCACTCCATGCTCTTGTCAAAAGTCCCCCTCCAACTCTCTTGTAGGCCCTACAGGCCCCAGTAAATTCACCCTGAAGCTTCTCTTCTCCGGTCTGAACAGTCCCAACTTGTCATCCTTTCCTCACAGCAGAGTTATTCCACTGATACATGTTCCATGATCAGTTGTTTCTCTGATAATCTTCATGGCCCTCTTTTGCAGTTCCAGGCCCTTCATGTGCTGGATCCCCGAGCTGCAGGTGGGATCTCACCTGAGCTGGGAGGACATCATGCCCTTCTGGCGAGCTTGACCTCGAGAGAAGGAAACGAGATCGTGAGAGATCACACAGTTCTGTCTTCTATGGCTCAGAAACTCGACACACCTACAAGGACGGAAACTGCACAGTGAACGGTCACAGCAAGCATCAGTGTAAATGAGGACAAGGGATATGACAGAATTGTCTCATTTTCTGGGGAGCTTCTCTTTTCTGCACAGATCAATAGGGCCAGTTGGATGTGAAAAGGCATATTAAGGGTATGGTGACATAACCTCTGTAAGCCCTCCACACCTGGGGAGCTGCCCTGACACGGCCCTGCACTGCCCGTGGGCTGCAGCCCAGGGCACCTTTCACTGCTGTGAGGCAAAGTTACAGGGAAAACTCTTGCATAAGTACAGCAGATAGAATTTGCCTTGATAAGTCTTTTTCTCAGGCTATCGATTCCATCATGGTCAGGGAACGCAGGATGATGTACAATACCCTTAATTTAATCTTACTTCATGTTTTGTGGCTGCCAATGCCCTTAAATCCAGTTTAAGGAACTGAGATGATCCAGGGGAGAGAGTAATAAAAAGAAACAACTATTAAGTACATGAGGGAAAGGCTGAAGGCAGTGATGATTATCCATTGGATTGGAACCAGAAGTGTTGCAAAGGCTCACAAACCTGAAACTGGCCATTGCCAAACTGAGACTTCGCCACTGCCTCCAATAATTAGCAAAAGCTAGGAGCAGAGGATATTCAGAAATAAGACAGTGAAAAGCATTTTTATAATGTTCCTAAGATCTTTAAAAATATTATGGTCAAAAGACATTACTTTATTACAAAATCAGTGGGGAAAAAAAAGTAAAGGAAGATATTCTATTTAAGTGAATGCACTCCAGAGTGCATATATCAACACTATAAAAAGTAGTACTAAATAAGATGCATTTCTTACCTTTTCTGTTGCAAAATTTTCCCGATTTTTATTTGTTTTTGGTAGCCGAAAAGGTTATAATTAATGCAGGCATATAGGATATGTATAGGAATTGCAGTATATTTTATATCCAAAACTTCTTAAGACATAAAAGTGAAAAAAAAAATTTCAGAGTAGATATCTAATTTTTTATATGCCCTGTGTAGCCCAAGATCAGTAGGAAAGGAAGCTTTTCTCTAAGACCATAGCTAATCCATGGTTTTTAAGGTTTTATGATAGTTCCGTCTTAAAAAGGAAAAAAAAAGAACCCGAAATAACAACAACAAAACAACAAATGAAAACCAAAACCAAACCAAGCAAGCAACCAAAAACCAACAAAACCCCCCAAACAAACAACAAAAACCCACCAAAAAACCAACCAAACAACAATAACAAAAAACAACACCCCCCCACCAACAAACAAAAAACCCTCCCATAATTAAGAAAGAAACCTGAGCAACCTTACATTGGATATGAAGTTTTAAGGAAAAGTGGTGCTATACTTGCACTGAAAGCTAACCAAAGAGGTTTGGTGAAAAGCAGATTTTCAATCCATACCACAAGTTAAGTGCCTGTGTTCTCTGTGTGATTTTGATGCAAGAAGTGACTGAGAATGTTCATTTCCATAAGTGGAAACTTCTTGAGGCTTTTTGGTTACCAGGGGTTTTGTTAGTGGAGGTGGGGTTTAGCATGAAAATATTTTAAGTAATTGAACTTTCTTATTAAATATTGAGGAAAAAAGAAAGTTAAAACAAAAAGGAAGGCTGGTGTTGCACAGAAATGTTACAGTAAAATCAATGAAAGAGCTAAAGTTGATAACTACAGAGACATTAGTACTGCCTTAATCTGTCAGAAACCTTCTGCACTCCAAAAAATTCCGAAAAGACAGGTTTCACTACAGATTCTGGGCACTTAAAAATTGTTCCTTTCTTTCGTTTCTGTTTAAAAAAACCATTCTTTCTTCAAAGAAGTAGTTAAAAAGCATTTTGAAAAAGCAACTACATGTCTGGTTTTCAGGGTCCAGTGGACTTTTGGAAAGGAGCCACAGTAAAATCCTGGTGGGATTTGACTTTCAAATCAACTTTTGGTGTACCTTTTCCACAATACTTTAAATCTATGTTGAAAAAGAATTCCTGTCAGGAACCAGTTCAGGTTCTGGTGGCACAGGTAGAGATGTGGCACAACATCTGCAAATGTTTTTGCTGTTGCAGTCCTGCTGAAGGAAGGAACATTTCTGAGCTAAGGCACAGCTTCAAGCTGATTATCAAACCTGAGTGTCAATAGACTGAAAAATACAACATGCCCCCTGACAGAAATTTCTTCATTCCTCCCATCTAAATGCACATTATCTAGACATTGGTGTAAGTCAAAGAAAATGTATCTCCCCAGGCCTGGTGGTAAACAAAATACCATCTTGGATCTGGAAACTATTTTACAGTAGAATCATGCTTAAGTATACTTAAAATACCTTTTGGGGATTAAAAGAATAAAAGATACAGACCAAAAGAAGTCACAAAGGAGCACAGCACCAGTATTCCCTTTTATCCTGGGAGTATAAAAATTAATGTCATTTTCCTGGCAAAATAACAACTATATGTACACGTTATGTATTTCTATCAAATAGATGGATATTTGACTATATATATGCATCTGTATATATAAATACATATATTTCTATATGCATTTAAACATATTTAGTTATGTATGAAATTCCTGTACTTAGACATATTTAGGGACATAAATGCACATTTAGATTATTATTCATGTCTAGATTTTTATATACTTGAACAACTTAGACACCTATGTATAATTATCTATTATTATTACTTACCAATATACCTAACTCTGTATATAATCAACATACATTTAATGACTAACTACAGCAAAATTTCTCTGATTAACTTCTGCTGCACTTTGGCACAACTTTGTCCAAAGATTTGTACAACCCTGGTGCCCAGTTTATGCTCCTGGTTTTCAGCTGAGTGTGAGAGTGGTTCTCTGTTGTAGATGAGAATATTCACTACACTACACCCAAAAGGAGCAGAGTATCCACATGGGTGGGCTGAAATAAACCTGTGTAGAAGCAGCCAAAAGAAAATGCCATTGGTACAGCATTTAAAGGGTTTGTTTTTATGATGTGCAGGCAGTTCCAAGCCATTTGGAATCTAACTGCTGTATCCTTGAGTGCCTTCCCGAGCAGAAAAAACTGCTGAGCCTGGCAAAGCTGGGCAGGGGATGATGTGAAGGGAACATTTGATAATTTTAATTTACCAGGAGGCAATTACCAGCTTGTTTTGTGTATGAACTGAGCATGCAGAACGCCAGTACCAGTGAACTGTGCATCAACCCAGTGCAGGCACCACCCAGGAGTGGCACTTCCACTGAGGAGAAACACAGGTGAGGAGCAGGGATGTTTGTCAGTAGCGCTGGCAGAAGATTTAGCATTTATTCTCAGCACAGACCACCTGGCCTTGAGTGCTCTTCACAGCTTATATTTCAGTCTACCATCCATCACTGCATGTGTAATTTTAGTGAATATCACGTTGCACTGAATTTACCAGTGCTGGATTACTCTGGTGATGGAGTTTTCCAGTGACCGTACCAGGAACTCGGTCTTGTCTTTGTCTTGTCTTGGACAACATAAAGAATGCGGAGAAGTTCCCATCTTATTGATTCCTGGGGGTTTTGGGGTGGGGGAAGTGTTAATGTATTCAGGATTAAAAGTCAGACCTGACACAGCCCTCAGAAGTGGCTGCTGCTCAGCTCCAACCAAGCTAAAAAACAGCCATCTATCTTCTTGTTTTGTTTCATGTCTCGTAGCTTTGAATCTATAAAAGCACTTTACATCTCATCTATACATCTTGTTAAACAGCCTTCTGTGGCAAACTCTGACAGGAGCTTTGGAAACTGCTAATAAAAATGCCAGCTTGTTTTCCTTCACCCTCCTTGTTCTGATTGCAGTAATGAGCTGCAAGGGAATTCCTGCTGGAAAACACACAAGTCCGTGCGGTTTAAATGACAAATTTTTAACAAGATTAGGAGTCAGTAAATTATTTCAGAGAAAGTTTTATTCAGAGAAAAGTTTTAGTTTCAGCCAGTCCTGAAGATTTCCCAAATTCCCATTCATTGGAATGTTCTTGATAGTTTCAGCTGGGGAAAAAAAAAAAATCTTCTGAACCATCAGGTGGAATTACAAAGATCCTTGAAGCTTTGGTCTGCACAGACCATAGCAATATGTCCTCACCTACAACTGCACAAGAAACACATGTCTAGTCACGTCATTTCTCTAGTTCCTCCTTGCTGGGTGCCTCGATTTCTCCCTCCTATTAAACAGGGGAAATAAAAGCATTATTCAGAGGGGAAACGCTCATCTTTTGCTTTCTAAATGAACAAGGCAGAATTCTGAGAAATCATGTGGTGGTTATTTCATTATGGGCATAATAAAGTCTACTTTTTCATGTAGCATATCTTCAAAATTCAGGATTGTTTTTCAAGTATGTGATTCTCGAAAGCTGTAAACAAATATATTTCATCATGATCCTTAAGAATATTGTGTTAAAGCATGTATTTGTTAATTTTTAACATTTTCCAGACATCATACACATGGTTGTGGTTTAATCCCAGCCAGCAGCCCAGCCCTCACTCCCCCACCAGTGGGACTGGGGAGAGAACCGGAAGGGTAAAATTGGGTTGGGATAAAGACCATTTCATAAGGAAAGCAAAGGCTGCACACACAAGCAAAGCAAAACAAAGATTTAATTCCCTGCTTCTCATGGCTGGGCAGGTGTTCAGCCATTGCCAATAGAGCAGGGTTCCATCACACAGAACGGCAACTTCTCCATCCAAGACAAATTCCATCACTCCAAATGTCCCCCTCTTCCTTCTTTTCCCCACTTTATACACTAAGAATGATGTCACCTGCTCTGGAACATCCCTGGGGTCAGCTGGGGTCACCTATCCTGGCTGGGTCTCCTCAGCATGAGGAGCAGCAGAGGCCTTGGCTCTGTGCAAGCCCTGCTCAGCAATAACAAAAACATCTCTGTATCCTCAACCCTGAGTTCAGCACAAATCCAAAACACAGCCCCACACCAGAGCTGGGAAGGAAATTACCCCAGCCAAAACCAGAACAAACATCTAATTAAATTCAATGTGCTGTGGTAAATATGAACTGGGGAGTGAACCTGCCTGAAAACTATAAATTGACAGGCTATTTCACTTTCGATTGCAAACACTGGGTGAGACTGAAAAAACCTTTGTAAAATAGTCAGTTTAGAAGAAAATGTGAAAATACTATCCACTTTCATAATCCTTACAAAAGTTCAGTTTCCAACTGTCTCTTTTTGAGTCAAAGTATGTTTCTTTGTAACTGCCAGTTTAAAAAGTCAGTTTCACTCCAAATCTTGAAATAGAAAAAATAAAGAGAATAAATACTAAATAAGATACTACTGTTGTGAAAGTACTTCACCTGAGTTATCACTTCAAGGAAGATTTTTTTTTTAAATAGAAACACAGGTGTATCTGATATAAGAACATAATAAAAAAGAACTGATATCACTTTTTCATAATAAAACACACCAGTGAATCTTAACATCAGAGAAGCTGGCAGGGGGAAAGTGCAAATACAGTTAAATCTAGCAAACAGGAGTATGTCACACAGAAATGCAGGAAAGATCAAAGTTCAGAAAGAGCTGCTAGTTTAGGAGAGTGTAAGTGGGGTGGTGGGGAGTCATTAGGAGTCGAGAGGCAAGGACCTGCAGAGTGAATCCTACAGGAACCAGCACATCAAAGCTGAACTAATGAAAAGAAAAAATTAAAATCTTTTAGCAAAGTACAATGCCTGGACTTCAGGTGGGTTGGGATGGACCTGTGGAGTGGGGACCTGAAAGGACACTGGCAGGCAAAGGAGCTCAGGAAAGCTGGCAGAACTTTAAAGAAGAGCATCGTGCAGGCATGGGAACAGCCCACTCTGGTGTGAAGGCAGAGAAGCCAGTCTGTCAGGACTTGGCTAAAAGGACATCATGGCAGAACTCCAGCATAAAAATGCAGCATACAGGGCTGGGAGCAAGGACAGAGTGCAAAGGAGGAATTCAGTAAAGTTGCCTGGGCATGAAGGGCTGGCATCATTCAAGCCAGAACTCAGCTCAAGGACAGGAGAAGAGCCACCAATCACACACACCTTCAAGAAAGGACACAGGGATAATCTATAAATCAGTCAACCTCGTGTTGACTCTTGGTAAAATCACAAATAGAGTCCTCTTGGAACACATTTCTGGACATATGAAAGAGTAGAAGGGGACTGGGTGCAGTCAGCATGGATTTATCACAGGTAGAGCTGACCCAGCTTTCCTTTTGTGACCAAACAATTGGATTAGTGGGGCAGGGAAGCAGTGGACTTAACTAGATCTGGCCAAGACTGGTCAAAAATCTGTGTCACAATCTGCTTGTGTCCCAGTTTGGACAGTACACCTTGGAAAGAAGTAGGGTACTCTGGTTTTATTGTGGGACAAGTCATTTAACATCTCTCAGTGACCCGCAGGACACACTGGAGGGCACCTTCATCAGCTTTGAAGGTGACAGAAAATCTGAAGGACACTTGAGGACTCTCATCCAGATGAGCAAGACAGAGCAGGGGAAACAGGGCCAACACTGTCTCCACAAAATTCAGGGAAGAGCAATGGGCAGCTTTGACTTGGGAATGCAGACGCAGCCAACACAGCAACAGCCAACCATGCAAATGCCTTTTGAATGGCATAATCTGGAGTCAAATAATAGAATATGAGGGAAATGCAAGAGATACATGGGAAAGAACATCACTGGCAGTGCCAAAACTGTGTTAGCATATGAGCATTGGTGCTCCTCATATTTCATTTGTTCTGCATATATTGGCTAAGGATAAAAGTAACTGCAAATATTTACTCCTAACTCCTAGCAGAGGGGGTCAATTCTGATGAGCTGAACAAGAAAATAGACAGCTGAAATCCATAGAAAAAGGAGTGGACCTCTGGAAAATGGACATGCAATTGTTTGCAAAGTTAATAAGAATGATCTTAAGCAAATGCAAAATGCATTGCATGTGAAGGAAAGTTGGGTTCTAGGATAGGTTGGGTTGTTTTGGAAGAAATTTCTACATCACCAATTGAAATACATCTACACAAAACCAGTAATTGAGGCAATGCAGATGATACTGAGTTATAAATGACATTCTTTTCCAAATGAAATCCCAGTAATTTGCTATTTTAAGCAAAATGTTTTGAAATTTTTCAATATGAAAGTTGCATTTTTTTACCTTACTTTCATTACAACATCTCTACCGTGAATTGAAAGTTTTACCATTCTTATGAAATTGAACAGATGATTTTGCTGAAATCATGACAGGTAATTGAAAACTGAATTATTTTTTTCCTTAGTAATTCTTTCAACACAAGCAAGAATTGGAAAGACTGAAAACTGTACTCTAGTGTGAAGCCCATCTTCAAACATTTTATGCTTTCCTAAGGGGTCAGGGCTTATTTCCTAAGAACTGATTTGAACCTTCCATATCAAAGAACAGGGCTGAGCAGCAGTATCATGGAGTAATATATATAATAGTAGTAGCAGGAGTATGTAACTTCATAATTACTGAAGCTTTCTTTCAATTGCTCCATTAGAATGGCATGAAAAATACCTGCTACTGATGAAAACATGTTCCAGCTGGAACAATAAAATACTGCCTGCAGAGCAAACTGGAAGACTGTAGTTTGGACCAGGCACATTCTGAATTGTCCTAGCCATAATGCACCATCTCAGAACCTGTTAAATTCATTTAAAAAACCCAACTTTTGTGATATTGGTGCTTTGCTTATTTTATTCCATAAAATGAGCTTTAGTTTCAATGCAACTTTTCAAGAGAAGCTCTGGAAATTTAGGCACATGATCTCATTTCAAAAATTACTATTCCTGCTTCTGTCCCACAAAATATCTTATTTTAATTGGATTTGGTGCCTTTAGCTATCTAGCTAGCCTAAACACATGGATCTGAGCTTACAGTGTTGCATACAAATTAAGTTTGAGCTCTGAGTCAAAGCTCTTTTGACAGTTTCTCAAAAATATTTAAACTTTATAGGACCTTGCAATTCATAAATGAAAATAATTACTTCAAAGAGACTTATTTTCAGTAGGTGTTGCTTAAATTTTTCAAGTACATCTAATAACTGAGAAGTGTTAAAAGATGCATCATGTTTCACAGTTGAACACCTTGATGTTTTCAAGACTTCGAGCCACTTTTCAAAACATTTTCAAAGGTCTGACTGGTTTATACAGTGATTTTTTTTGGAAAGGTATCACAAGTGCACAACAGCTTGGGTAAAACTCTCCTCTTGTCCATAATATTTCAGGTCATAGTCTCAAACCCATTTGGATTAGGCATGTGTTTTCCATAGTGTTTGTAAATAACGCAGACAAGACTTTTGTTTTCCTATGCATCCACAAAGGCAGACACCTCTGTGTTGTACTTACAAAATCATTGTGCTCAAAATGACAACTCATTAAAACACTGTCTTTCATTTATTATTTCCTGTCTTTCATTTATTATTTCCTGCCCCTCTCCTCGACCTCCTTTCTTATGCTCCACCTTACCCTTCCCTCTCTGCACACACCAGCTGAATTGGCAGCTATGGAGCCAAAACTGACTCTTGAAGCTGGTAGGAGTTTTGTTCCTGCCCTGGTGGAAATATTTCAAAGAAAATGTGCTTTAGCTTGAGAAATTTATTGAAGTTTTTTAACCTGTCCTTAATACAGAAGAGAGTACTTTCTTTTGCTAGCTTGCTTTAATCTTTCCAGAATAATAACTCTGCTGAATATTCTTCCTCTTTCCATTACCATGGTGCACCCGAGAAACCAAAGGCAGGAAAGAAAATAGAACAAAATGGCTTTGATGCAAAGCTGCTTCACATCCTGCTTCTTCAACATTGCCCATGCTTTAGAAGTCAACTTTGTAGAGCTTTTGCTATATATCACACATGAAACAACAACTGTTCTGTGAATTAAACCATAATGAGAATCCATCTCTTCTGGGACAAGATTGCTTGTCTGGCAATATCACTGTGGCATTCAGTGCAAGGGAATCATAAATGGGACTGAAAACTGCATCTGTTCAGGCAGGGTGGTCCTTTTGATTTCCAAGAGGCTGCTTTGTGCAGAATGCATTACTCAGTGCATGCAAAAATTATGGTACTTAGGCATTCATCAGTGTGAGAGCATTGGGGGTTTTATGTCCAAAGCAGCCACAGCACATGTCACATACCCTAAGGAGCACAGCTTGTCAATTCAGTAGTTCTGAAGCTCTTTTTCTTTTTAATTCTCTGGGTTTCCTCCCAGTGACAGCTCAAAACTGTCCTTGCCACCAATTACATCATTGCCTAGGAAGGTGAGGAGAAGTAGGCAAGGACACTTTCATTCCTGAATCTCCCCTATATCCTCATATTCAATATTTATCTTTGCTTCAGTTACAAGGGAACCTGTAGCTGTGAGAAACACTCATCCAGTAAAGCAGAGAGCTTCCACTTTCAGCTATCAAGATAAAAAATTCTGGGTGACTCCTTTGGATAAGGGTCCTTTGGATATCTTACTGCTAAACATGGCCCAGAATTATTCTGATCTAATGACATATTACTGTGTTTATTAACATTTCACCTGCAAATTTTCTTATTTCTGTCCCCCTTGCAATCAGTCCCCACAGTTACAGTGTACAGCAGGGATACACTTTGAACATCCTGAAAGCATTTATGGAGGACGATAATGCTTTATTCCACTATCTTTTTTTCACCATTGGAGAACTACTCTGATTACCCAGTGGCTTCATTAAAACACTGCAAAATTTTAAATTATCCACAGCGAGAAGCAAGGCTAGGAAAATGCTTTTGCTAAAAATGCCACAGGAAACAAGCATGCACGCACCGCATAGCTTCACTTGCAAAAAGATGTTACATTGATATTAAGGTTATTTCAGTGCTAAGGGGAATTCCAGGCTCTTGGGGTTAGTTCTAATTATTTCAGGGAGAGAATCGCCTTTCAAGGAACTGCCTGGAAGATAATTAGAGGGCAGGAAACATCTCTTCTATGAAGACAAATGACAGAGTAGGGGCTGTTCAGCCTGGAGAAGACAATGCTCTGGGGAGAATTTAGAGCCCCTTCCAGGACCTTAACGGGGCCCAGGTGAAGTGGGGATGAACTTCTGACAAGGGCCTGGAGTGTCAGGACAAGAGGCAATGGTTTTAAACTGGAAGAGGGCAGGGCTTAGACGAGATATTGGGAAAAAATTACCTGCGAGGGTGCTGGGGCCCTGGCACAGGTTGCTCAAGGAAGCTGTGGCTACCCCATCCCTGGAAGTGTCCAAGGCTAGGTTGGACAGGGCTTGGAGAAGCCTGGGAGGGTGGAAGGTGTCCCTGCCTATGGCAGCAGGTGAACAAGATGGGTCTTTAAGTTCCCTTCTAACCCCTAAACCATTCTATGATTCTCTGACTCAAGGTCTGCCAAAAAAAAAAAGCACAAGCATCACTAGATGGAATTCCTTGGTTTTGGACACCTCTAGAGAAGTCACACTCAATTAACCCATCATTAGTGAGTGACCTTAACTGGGCCTATTCACAATTTACAGCTGGGCTGCAGGTGAAGATTTTTTAAAAAATCTTTTATCACAGTATCTCCAGCACTGTGATAATTATTTACTGACATAGAAGGCCTCTGTGCAAAAGAGCTCCTGTCAATCTACTCCAGCAGACAAGGCCCCAGGGAGTCACTCAGCCTCAGAGCACAGATGATTCCAGGGATCAGCTTCCAGGGGCGCACTCACGACACCTCAGCTTGTGACACCTCACTACTTGTGACACCTCACTACTTGTGACAGACTTCACCTAGAAAGCACCTCCAAATTCCAGCTCCTTTCAGATTTTCTTACAGTTTGTCATCCAGAGCCTCCAAAGCAGGCTGATTAACCATACATATAAGGGTGTCCTTTCTCTTGTTTTTCACAGCAACCTCTTCTACTGCATCCAGGTTTCTACACGCACACAAGAACCTATATTGATGAAAAAACCACTGGGTATGAACAGGAAATGGAAGAAAATGAAGCATAAGCAGCCTCATGGTTATTCTAGAAGAAGTTATTCTCAAAATCTTCCAACATGTGGCATACTGACATTACTCACAATGAACAGATCAGTCGGTACATGCTCCACTGCGTTTTGGCAGAGCCAATTAGACCAGCTTCAATATTTGTATCTATCTTGTCAAATTGGCTGTATAAGTAGTAATAGTTAATAGGGGCTCTTCATTAGCCCAGGCAGTCAAGCAGTGATTCATCAGAGGCCAAACTTGCAATAAGTTCCATCAGCACTCTGTGCCTCAAGGTTAGAGGATGTGCACATCGCCTGTGGTATAAACAAGCAGAAGGATGTTAAAGTAAAAATGGAAAAGTGTTTCTCCTTTGCATCCAGAACAGACTGTTAAAAAAAGGGAATGAAAACATTTTCATCATTCTGCAAGTTCTTGACATTTTCACTGGCTTGAATCAAGTCTGAATTTCAAAATTAAAAAAGGCTTGAAAAGCAAAAACTTCATTCAAATCAAATAAAAGGGAGTCAATCAAATTCTTTGTTTCAATAATTCTGAAGATTTGCTATATTTCATCTACAGTACATACTATAGATCATGTTTACCGATCTATAGTAAACTTATGTTTACCACATAAGCAAATTCTCAAAGCTGTTTTTAAATTGAAATGTTTGCTTTTACACGTTTTTTCTGATAATGGTAATCTCATTGAAAGGGACCTTTATGCTCAACCAGTTTGTGTTTTAATGACTCAAGTATTTTCCTCTGAAAAAGTAATTTGAAAACTATTCAGCCAGCTGTGCTTCTATTGATGTGACTGAAGGGTACCTTTTTGCAAGGCTGATCTTCTGAAACAGTCATCCCATAATCAAAGGATATTGAAGGAGATGTCATATATCAAGTAAAATGGGAGGAAATTGAAGTACCTTCTTTGTGACACAGGCATTACAATTACTTTACCATATCTTGACTCCACTAGAAATAGAGTTTAAAATCATAGTGCTATCAGCTACCTAAAAAAGTATTGATTTACAGAGGTACATGTTTGCTCTGGTCTTTGCATGTCTTTGCATTGTTAGCAGTCGCTAGAGCACAGCTTCATTTACTAAATTGTGGATGTAGCACTTCCAGTGAGTGCCACAGAGGTTCTGAAATCGAATGCCATTCACAACAAAATTGCCCAATCATATATTTGAAGAGCTGATTGTGTTTGAAAAATGTGCATTGTGCTTGAAAATAGCAATAGGATGAACACAATGAGGATTATCACATTATTGATGAGACTATTTTGCTGTAAAGGGCAGAGTCGGGCAACTCAGAGCCATTCAATTTTAAGAGAAACATGCTGGGATGATCCCACATCACCCACACTCCGAAGGTACATTTTCCTCTTGCGCTCTCAGACTCATTTCTTAAGGATTTTGATCTGTCTCCTTTCAACTTCCTTTTCATTTTCTTCAGAACTCAAAAAGGAAGACAATGCAGTATAAATTAGTCCAGTTTTCTCCTCAAATAATTCTTCCTTCTTCTGAAAAGTAATTATCTTCACAACCCCAGAATGCCTCTGTAGAAGAATAAAAAAAAGGCAAATCAAAAGAAGACATTTTAATGTTGCAAGGAAGGACACAGGCTCTTTAGGACAGTAGGGAAGATGAGGTGGGGGGTCACCCTCTATGTCAGTGACCAGCTGGAGTGAAGGGAGCTCTCCTGGGGATGGATGAGGACCTGTCTGAGAGCTGATGGATTTAAGGGAGGTGAGCAGGATTAAAGGTGACTTTATTGGGTACTGCTCCAGGCCATCCCATCAGGAAGACTGAGTGGATGACTTTCTCTATATGCAGATAAGAGCAGCCTCTCATTCCCAAGCCCTGGTTGTCACAGGAGGCTTCAGCTACCTTGAAATATGAGGGGCAATACAGCAGGAATATTTATTTTAATTAATATTTATTATTTATTTATTAGCATCTTTTATTATTTTAATCACCCCACATGCTGAATGAGATTTTTTTTCCTATAGTGGTAAATAGAAGAATAAAATGTAACAACAGTCAGCAAGGCAGGATCCTAAAGTCATTGATCCATTTCCTTACTGGGCAGGGTGGAATGAGACCTTATGAGATACCTGAAGCAGGAATAAACAATCCAGGAGGTTCCTGGAATGTACTGATGATGCCTTCCTTCCTCCAAGGAATAAAGGAGCCAACAAGGAGTGCTGGATCTTGTTCCAGCAACAAGGAGGGGCCAGTGGAGAAGGTGAAGCTCAAAGGCAGCCTGGGCTGAAGGGACCATGAAATGCTGCAGTTTGAGGTCCTTAGGGCACAGAGGAGCCTGCATGGCAAGCTCAATACCCTGGACTTAGGAGAGCAGACTTTGGTCTTTTCAGGGACCTGCTTGGTGGAGTCCCATGGGATAAAGCCCTGGTGGGAAGAGCAGCCCAGTAAAACTGATTGATATTCCAGGATCACCTCTGAGCTGGGGAGCAATGCATCCCAACAAAGAGGAAGGCAGGCAAAAACACCAGGAGGTCTCTGTGGATGAACAAGGAGCTCCTGGACAAATTCAATACACAAAAAATAAGCCTACAGAGGGAGGAAGCAGAGACAGATAGTCTGGGAGGAACACAGAGATTGTCTGAGCAGACAGGAATTGGGTTAGGAAACCCAAAACCCTGATAGAATTAAACCTGGCCAGGGATGCCGAGGGCAACAAAAAACCCTTCTGTAGATGTGTTGATGATGAAAGGATGGCTAGGAAAAATGCGAGCCTTCTCTGGAAGGAAACAGGAGACCTGGTTACCCAGTACATGGAGAAAGCTTAGGTGCTCCATGCCTTTTTTCATCTCAGTCTTCACCAGCAAGGTCTCCAGCCACATCACCCAAGTCACAGGAGGCACAGGCAGGGCGTGGGGGAATGAATCATCCACTGCAGGAAAAGATCAGGTTCCAGAACCTCTGTGGAACCTGAAGGTGCACAAATCAATGGGACCTGAGGGAACTAGCAGATGAAGAGGCCAAGCCACTCTCCCACATTTGAAAAGTTGTGGCAGCCCAGTGAAGTTCTCACTGACTGGAAAAGGGAAAACATAACCCCCACTTGTAAAAAGAGGGATAAAGAAGGCACAGGGAACTGGTGACCAGTCAGTCTCCCCTGTGCTGAGGCACAGGGACAGCCAACATGGCTTAACTTTGAGGGCAAATCACGCCTGACAAATTCGGTGGCCTTCTGTGATGGGTTACAGCAGTGGTGGATGAGGGAAGAGCTTCTGACATCATCTACCTGGACTGGTGCAAAGCATCTGACAGTGACATGCTTGACTCTGAAGGTGGGGAGCCCCTGGCACAGGGTGCCCAGAGAAGCTGTGGCTGCCCCATCCCTGGCAGTGTCCTAGGCCAGGCTGGATGGGGCTTGGAGCAACCTGGGACAGAGGAAGGTGTCCTGAACCAGAGCAAGGGGTTTATAACTAGGTAACATTTTAAATTCCCTTCCAACCCAAACCATTCTATTATTTTATCAAATCTTTAAGACTCTATCCTTCTGCTGAGGTGTAGAAGGTGACAGGAAAAAAACGAATACAGTAGTTACTTTTTTTCCTAGGGTTTGTTATAAATGAAAGTTCCGTTCTAGGACACAGCCTGCTCAAAGCAAGGATTCTTAATGGGTTTGTGTATCTTCAATTAATACATCATTGCTATGTATTTTCTTTAATCCAAGTGTAAAACATTAAATTATTAGAATATTAGTCACCCAACTGAAAGACAGGAGTTGCATGAGTAATCATTTTTGCCAGTTTTCTCTCTGTGTACTGTTTAAACATTTCTTAAAATAAATTGACATAAAACAATAAAAGCCCACAAGCACAGGAAAATGAGATTTTTTTCTTCTGACTTCGGAAATGTCCTATCTACTTTAACTCTGATCAATATCTCTCTGGTGTTTCTGATTCCCTCCCTGCAAAAAAAACCAGGAGTTACACAGTTCTGCATATAGCAAAGATATTAAATGGGCAATTAGAACAGGCATATCAAAGGTTAATTGTATAGGAGGACTAGGTAAATGTGTTTCAGTTCCGCAAATCTTTGAATTAATAGAATGCCCAACCTATGTTTAAGCAAAAAAGAAATGAGGAGGAGAGGATCAGAGGATCCCTGGAAGATTGCTAATTAATGATCCCTTCCTATACTTAAATCACTATTAATTTAATTCTCAAAGCATCCCTAGTTTAAACATATATTTGACTACGCAATAACAGAAGGTAATAATAAAAGACTTGTGGATTCACTCATCAGTCTTGTATACAACCCCTGACAAAAGGAGCTTAGGAAACCCATGGGATACAGGACATTATGGAAAGAAATATGTCTGATTAGACAAATCCAGGCCACAGATATTTTGCATTGAATAGTTATAATTAAGTCCTTTGTAGACCATGAAATTCTAGAGGCTCTGAAACTCCAAGTTTATTCACTAGAGAGGTATCCAGAAATCAGAACACTGAAGTAATTTGGATAATCTTATTGGTCTAATTTGACTGCTAATTCAGGAAAATAAAATTTTCTTCTGGAACAGTAAATCTTTACAATAATCAAGACTCATGGAAATAAATTTCTGTTCTAAATGTACCAGGCAGGTTTGGCCAGCACAGACACTTACAGAGCTCTCATAAATGTTACTCATATTTCCAGGCTTAAGCAGGATTAAAAGTAAGAGAAGCCAGAATCCATACCACCCCTAAGGGTCAAAACCACTTATTTTTTGAACAGGAGCTTTGGATTTCCTTTAAAAAAAAGAACTTCAACTCCTTCAACCTTTAAGTCTTAGAGAAGCTCTAAAATAAATACAGGGAATCTCTTTTTCTGAAAGTAGTATTTTTGCTAGTAAGGGGCCACAGCCTCAGTCCTGTGGAATGTCTGCTTGAGGACTCCTGCAAAAAAGACACCTGAGCAATTAGCAATTAGCTAAAGCTGAGGGACAAGTTGGGTATTTTCCTTCAACGCTATTAGCAAAGAGATGGAAGAAGAAAATTACTCAGTTTTATGCAAAACACAGAATGTTGCTCCGATGAGAATCTTCAGAAAGGTGCTAAAACAGTTTTCAAGAGCAAATATGCATGCCCATAGAGGCATTGATGATTTCAAAGGAGAGGACAACAGGCAGAATTTTAGCAGCCAGACTCCTTCCTACTTGGAAGTCAGTGGTAAAATTCTCCGAGGTATCAGTGAGGACAAGATCAGACTGACAGCAAATGCTTTTGAAAACTGCATCCTACAAAATCCCCACTGATGCTGTGACCACGCCACACAGAAATGGTACCCAGGGAACTTCTTGGAAAAGCCTGAGATAAGTTATAGAGGAGTAGGAAAAGAAACAGAATTGGTGAACAGAGAAACAAAGGGCTCCACACCTTCCAAGTGCTACAGTGGGAATTGCTTTCATGTGCAGGACCCTGAAGGAAATAAACATTTCTGCCATTATTTTTTTCCATCCAGGCAGGCACTTCTAGTGTCAGCTGCAGTGGGCTGAAACATGCCTCAAAAAGCTCCCTTCTGCCAGCTCTTCTGTGCACTGCAGCAGCACAGGTTGTGCTGTGCCACCAGCTCATTACAGCAGCACAGAGCCACTGGGACTGGAAAAGCCCTCTAGAATCATCCAGCCCAACCATTAACCCAGCACTGCCAAGCCCACCCAGCTTCCCTCCCTTCTCATCACTCATTCCATCTGTGCGTAAGGTTACCAGAGTGGAAGTGACATCTCCCTGATCTATTTCCCAAACCCTCTGCTGATTATCCCCATTTATCCCCAGTTCTTTATGTCCTGGACCAGCACCATCTGTTCCATTCACTAGGCTGAGCCTCAGCAGTGATTTACCCCTTAGCTGCTGAGCGTAGCAGTCACAGACCACATTTGGAGGCTGATACTCCTGCTAGATTGCTCCTAGCACAGCAAATTGGTTCATTCATTTAATGGAGCTTTTTGAGCAGAAATACGTTGTCCTTAATGAGGAAAAAAAAGGGTTTTGCACTCTATGAGTAACAGCCTTATGCTTTATAAAACACTAGTTTCCTCCTCGATTTATGGCTCTTAGTTTATGAATTTGTGTATTTTGTATTGATCTGCTTCATTCTGCTTGCCAATAATTTTATCTCCCTCACTTTGTTATCATTGTGACTGATGTGATCTCTTGAAATATATTTTTTTTTATTTTTACTATGCCTAAAACTTTCTTCTTAATTTATCTGTTGCTGTACTAAACAAAAATCACAAAAATTTTGAGGCATTAAATTTCTATAAAGATATGCCATGGGATTAATATTCCACAGTTTGATAAAATCACAGGGCTGCCCACAAACATTATACACTCCTGCATAAAAAACTCAATATATTTAATATAACTGAGTAATAAAAATGAACATTCATGTAGCCCACACACGTGACATATGTAGGGAAAAATATGCTATCAAAGAAAAAAATATAATTTCTCATTCTTGAATCTTAAAAGCAATTCAATACACAGAAAATTAACGCCAGTCATTCATGACCATTAACTAATCACTCTCCTCTTCCTCTGTCTCAGTCTCCCCCAGTTCTCTCCACCTCCTTGTGGATTTTACCAGAAAATAGGAGTGGGTCTTCCATGTACATAGATGAATACCATAGTGTGTGTAATACAAGGCAATCATTACAATAATACAGCTTGCAAGCTGGATTTCAGATGAACAGAAATGTAATTTTAAGTTTAAATTTATGTTTATCTCAACTACCCACACTCACTTACATAAATAAGACTCCAGGAATTTTAAAGGCTGTCTAGTAAACTCTATTTCCTCAACTATCAGTGAAAATTAACTGCACAAAATGCTCTTGGCAGGCAATCTGAAAGGACAATTTAGGAGCTGGAGAGTTTTACATCTAACTGCCACCTTTGAGTATGTCTAACTAGGCAAACACTAACACTAACAAGCTGGTCAGCATTTTTCTAAATCTGCTTTTCACCAGTAATCTTTTTCCCCCTGAACTCAGTGGCAGTTTTGCCACCGACTTCATTAGGAGAAGATGAATCCTTAATTCATTTGCACTTCTGGATACAACTAATTACACAGCTCTGCATTCATTTTCTTGGACAGAGTGCAAAACACATCTAAACACGTGTCAAGACACAGGATAATGAATTTGCTTTGAATTTCTGTTGTAAAAGCTAGAACTTCATGTACACTTTCCACATACAAGGAAAGTCCTTTATCTGCAAAAAAAGGGGCATGATCAATATCAGAAATAGTGTTTAGTAGCCTTGATCACAAGTGGGTACATGGTACCATTGATGCCTTAAATGACTACCTAAAACAGAAAACTAGACAGGAATAAAGGAATAAAGGAGGTATTTATTTGAAAGGCCTTCAGAGGTACACTCTGGGGTCAAGAGGGTCCTGCCTCAGTGCATCCCAACATGGACAACAGGTCATGAGTGCTTCACACTTTTATATCAGCATCAATTCCCCAAGCAGAACCCAGCCAATGACGGAATTTCGCCAAGCTTTCCCCCCTCTCTCCAGGATGAAGGTTTACAGTTCTTGGGCCTAGGATGCTCTGGGTGTCCTTGAAGAGCAAGCCAGAGAAGCTTTGTTATGTCTATCTTAGTGTAAGAGAGCAGCACTTAACAAGCTACAGGAAACTTCAGAGTTGCACTAGCAGTACAGGATTTGAAAATATAAAAGTTAAAACCTAAAGCATCACCATAAGATTATGAGGTTAGACACATTAAAATAAAACCTCTGATGTCAGCACTGGGGAATCATAATTATATTATTGTTATAGCTAAGTTCAGTTCGTCTAATAACTTGTAATTGTTTAGTAGTTATACTGAGAGAGCTGTAATTACCTTGCTGTTATGTTAATAAGGGCTGGGGTATTATTAGATTGGGTCCTGTAATCTGTCGGTTTCTTTCTGATGATTAGGGGTAAGGAAGGGGTTGGGTGAAGTTGCGTGTGTGTTAGGGGTGTAATTCTTGTTATTCGGACACCAAATGGGCACCACAAGCAGGCGTCAGGGGGAGAGCTCTGGAAGGCCTCCCGACAGGATAGAGACAACCTCACCTGTCACGCCGGATTGGTGGACGAGGGAACCAATCACACGGCGCATCTGGGAAGTGATTGGTCAGAAATGCTCCGCCTGAACGGGCCAATCACAGCCCCCAGGGTGAGCCAATCAAAAAGGAGTAGTTTGGATGCAGCTATAAAAGGCGGGACCTCGGGGGCAGTGGGGTCCTCCTGTGGTGGCTGTGGCCTGGAGAGTGCCCGGTGCTGAGTGCACTGTTGGGAGGTCTGCTTTACTGAAAGGGTTTGGGCCTGTCCTGAGTCCCTTGTTCCCAGCTGTTATTTAATAAACCAGTTAACCTTTTCTGTGGTGACTGGCCTTGTCTTCTTCATTATGATATTAAATCATTTAACACACAGAGCAAAATCTGCCTATGTCGTACCACAAGCACTTTGGCCATTATCTCCAGTACAGCAGAGGCTAATCCTGCCTGCATAAAACACCAGAAACGAATTTCTTGTGTTTGCAGTCTTTATTCACCAGTCTTGGAAAATAAGTGCTGAATAAATTTGTGAGAAGACCAGCTTGACTTCCACTATTCTCTAAGGATCAGGAAGTCAGACAAAAATGCCAGGAGGTGTTCCCTGGAGTCCCAGTCACACACACAGAGCTGCATGACCTAGTCTAACACATCACCTCGCTGGCTTACCTGTGAAGTGTTTGGTGGCAAAAGGACTCTGGGCTGTTACTCAGCACTGGTGAATGAAATGAAGAGCAATGTTTCCTGCATGAGGGTGTTCTAGATGAACATGTGCATACCTCTAAATATCTATTTTCTGAACTTTGGTTCAGAAAATCTGTGGTCAGCTGGTACAACAACAGTCACTAAGAAATTGCAAATGCTTTGGAAGATACATAGTAATCTATGATTCCAAAAAAAAACCGTTCCAAACATAGAATCATTGAAGGGTTTGGGTCGAAAGGGACCTTAAAGCCCATCCAGTCCCAACCCTACCATGAGCAGGGACACCTTCCACTACCCCAGGTTGCTCCAAGCCTCATTCAGCCTGGCCTTGGACATTTCCAGGGATAGGGCAGCCATGGAATAACCTGTGCCTGGGCCTCCCCACCCACCTGACAGCAGCCTCTGTCCTTCTGGTGAACAATGTGTACAGGAAAGAGTTTCAGTAGCACAATTGTATGTGAGTGTGGGCACATGGTCTGACCTCCACTGATGCCACAGAAGCCAAGGAGCAGTCCAGTGAAAATCTTCAAGCTACTTCAGGAGTACTGCAGAGGCTGGCCACACTGAAATTCCACATAAATGCAATTTTCCTGCAGTGTACTGCATTTTTAAATGAAAAACTGACACTGACATGTGCCATTAGTCTGCCATGACACATGGGGGCCTCATGCTAAAACAGAGATTGACCTGTGTACGGAAAATGTTGCTGAGGTCATTAAGAAATTTGAAAGTGTATCTGAATGGCAAACCTGCAGAACTAGAAAATTAGACTTTGGTTAACCACAATGCTGCTTCCAACAATCGCATTTTCTATCTGGATGCTATCAAATGTCTGGAAGACATCAGGGAGGTCGTAAACAGGAGGCAGAAGTAGAATTAAAATGAAGAAGTGTGAAAAGCAGTACCCAGCTACCAAGCAAGTCCCAAGCTGCTCATATGAAGGACCAGCCCATCACAAAACACTTCAGGGAAAGGGCATGGGCTGCAGCAGCCACTGCCACTGAATTCCAGCCATTAATTTCACCCCAGCACCACTGGGGTCAAATTAATAGCATTAATTTGTCATTAATAGCATGTGTCATTAATAGCAAAGCAAGTAAAGCACGAGGAGGAGGAGGAGGAGGAGGAGGAGGAGGTTGAGCTGTGAGCTATGGTCATCTATCACCCCACATCACACAGATACACAGCACAAATCACGCAGAGCAACGCCATCAGACTGCAAACCTTTAATGCAGCACTAATGAAAGTGCGTGAGAGCAAATCCCATCCTGGGATGGGCAGTGAGTGCTGTCTGTTGTGCAGGGGAAGGGGAACTGCCTGCGTGAGCTCAGGCCATGGGTTTGGAGTAGGGCTGGTAGAGAATTCTGCAGCAGTACTGGGAAGAGAGGGGGAAGTGGAAGTGGAAACTGCAAATAACACTTGAAAAGATGAGTATTTCCCACTGTAAAACAAGGACCAATGCACACAAGTAATGATTGCCAAGAGACAAATACATAATATGTTTCTGGCACCTCTGTTTTCCCTGCGTCAGCCTGTAGAAAAAGGAGATGCTGAATGGGAAAAAAGTGTCAGATTTTACTTTTTGGAACAGATGCAGGTTTACATCCCATAGTGCCACCAAAGGTAAGATTTAATCACTCCAGAAACTATCGACTGAAAAGAAACAAGTGCTAAATCACATAGTCAGGGAGCCACATCCACCTACTTTTTTTACTATCACTCTTCAATAAAACTATAGTAAGTGCTTATCTGACATTTCCTACTCCAACTATGAATTTCACCACCTCCATTTTCTTCCTTAGAGAAGAAGAATTTACCCGATTTCTGAGAATTACTACAAACAATGTTCATCAAAAGCACAGTTCCAAAAACACTTCGAATGGTCAAATTATAAACTGACTCTCAGGAAATGGACCATGTTTAATATTCACTTCTTTCCACTGTCACTGTGATTTCTGAACTGAACCATGAACTGACTACTCTTTTCCAAAGGGAAATGTTAGAAGATTGACACTTAGAACCAAATTTTTAAGCATCTCTCTCAGTTTCCCTTGGGGGATGTTTTTGTAGCTCACGTTTAAGAGATGTGAACTCATATAACGGATATCTCACACAGAAGATACATACGACATATATATTCACATAGAAATACAACAGATATTGAAATATTCCCCAGCCTGGTAGTAATTCCCACTTCAATTGAATTAATTGAATTGCACTTTATACAGGATGTCTTATGAAAATGTAGTAGCACTACAACAGAAAAGAAAGAAGGAAGAAGGAAGACAAAAAGGAAGGTGCGGGAAGGTGCGGGAAGGGAAAAGGGGAAGAGGGGAAGAGGGGAAGAGGGGAAGNGAAGAGAAGAGAAGAGAAGAGAAGAGAAGAGAAGAGAAGAGAAGAGAAGAGAAGAGAAGAGAAGAGAAGAGAAGAGAAGAGAAGAGGAGAAGGGAAGAGGGGAAGAGGGGAAGAGGGGAAGAGGGGAGGGGAGGGAAAAGGGGAGGAGAGAAGGGAAAAGGGGAAGGGAAAAGGGGAAGGCCCTTTTTAAGCAGAGCTTCATTGCCTCATGCTTTTAAAGGTGCAAAGAATCACAAGGCTGAGAACC
>VZTN01028275.1:54352-68896 GCA_013400515.1 Erpornis zantholeuca
AAAAAAAAGAAGTTTAGTATACCAGAACCTATATATTTTTATCCTTATTTCCTCACCTTCAGGAGCTCCAGCCAGTGCACCTATCTGAAAGAGATAGTCAGGCACAGGATAATTCTGTTTGAGTCCTTCCTGCCTTAAAAGCTGAGGTGAAAACAGTCAAAGCTGAAGTGACCTCATCCTTCTTCATGCCTCCATAGTGGGTGTCAAAGATTACTGGAAAACTTCTACTTTTATCCATACCATTCCTTTCAGGAACTCTTCAGAGCCCTTTTTTTTGTTTAATTCTGTGTAGATAAATGAACTCTGGATGTTGCCAGGCAGTGTAATTCATGCCTGGGGCAGGATGGAGAGGCAGAAGGGCTAGATCATGGAAAGATTCTGTGACACCCCTGTAAAACTTACTTTTCAGGCCTTGAGCTTCAAGTGGTGAGAATTTAAAGAGGATTCACACTCCATGAAGAGACTACAGAGGTAACAGCTACTTCAGTACCTCCCTTGCAGTGCGTGCACAGAAGCTCCGAGCACATCTTGGCTCTGGCAGTGCTAGTAAAAACCTGCCAGTCATACAGGCAACTCTGAGAGAAGATTATCACCATAATGGACCTACTTCCTGGCTTTTACTATGCCTGATCTGTGCCTGTAACACTGCGGGACTGCTTCCCATATTTTCATCTTTTCTGATGGAGAAAATTACAACATGTATTATTCATTCTTGTAGGCCCCAGGCTTTTGTTTCTTGATGTGGTTGCTTTTTAGAGAAACCTGTGTGTTTCTTTAGTCTGACCTCTCATCATACTAAGGTAAGGTGCCCCATCTCCATGGACTCATTTTTCAGTGGGATGCAGTGCAAAAAGACTCTCTGCTCATCATAGAGTGGATCTTTCTCCCACAGCAGCCATCCAAAACTTTAACTCCGCCACAGGAATTCATGGCTCAGGTCATGAGGAGAGCCAGGGCTCTTGTGGGTGCGATTTTGCATGCATCCACTTACCTTTGGCAGTGGAGTCTTGGAGCATTTGCTCCAGACAAATGAACACCTTCAGTTCGCCCTAGACAGTTTCCCAGGACAGATTTCAATTCACAAGCCTCAACATAAACTGTTTAATTTGGCATTTCATTTGGCCCCAAAAGAACTCCAAAGTCGAACTCTACTCAAAGCCCTAATGGTTTTTACAGACAGCTTGGGTTGTCCCCACAAGTCAGTAATGACTTGGTGGAACTCTCAGACTCAGGAGTGGGAGTTTGATGTCGAGGTGATAGAAGGGTTGCCTCAGATTGCAGAATTGCCAGCCATTTTTAGGGCCTTTGAGAGGTTCCAGGAACTACTAAATCTGGTCACAGATTCGGCTTATGTGGCTGGAGTCACTGCTAGGGCAGAACACAAGCTTTTGAAGGAGGTGCCCAACACCAAACCGCATGGATTGCTCTCAAAGTTAGGGTACTTATTCTCCCACTGAGAGCAGCCTTTCCATGTGATGCACACACAATCACACACCGAGTTACCAGGACCAATTGCTGAGAGGAACTGGAGGGAGGATACCCTGGCTGTGGCCGTTCAAGCACCAAGTGTGCCAAACACCTTCCAGCAGGCAAAGCTGAGCCACCAGTTTTACCATCAAAATGTGCCAGCCTTGGTCCGCGTGTTCCCTTTTATGCCAGACCAGGCCAGGGCCATTGTGGGGACATGTCCTAAGTGCCAGAGCTATCAGGTCCCGTCATTAGGTTCGGGATTTAATCCCCAGGGCCCGAATAGCTGCGACACCCGGCAGATGGATGTCATGCAGTTCAGACGATTGAAATATGTCCCTGTTTTTTTAATACTTTCTCCAGTATGCATCAGCCCACACTGGAGAAAGTGTGAAGGATATGGCAAAACACCTTCTATTTGCCTTCACTACTCTGAGAGTACCCAGAGAGATAAGGACAGACGGTCCAGCATACATCTCTTCAAAAATTAAGAGACTTCCTTGATACGTGGGGCATCCAGCACACCACGGGCACATCCCATTTCCCCACAGGACAGTCCATTATTGAGTGAGCCCATCGAACGCTCAAGAGAGTCCTTGCTCAACAGAGGGGAGGAGCAGAGGTCAGTTCTTCCATTGTGAAACTCTGCAAGGCTTTGTTCACCATCAATTTTTTAAACAGTTTCTTCTCAAGAGCCTGTCCCCTCCATTTACCAGCATTTTACTAATTCAACCCAGGCCAAATTGAAGGAACAGCCACCGGTGTTGATCAGGGACCCAAAACCACACCAGATCCATGGACTGTTCCTGCTTATCACCTGGGGGAGGGGGTATGCATGTGTTTTGACTCCAACCGGAAGTGGGTGCCTGGAAAATTCATCAAGCCCTACATGGGAGCATCTTTGGATGGACAACAGAACCATGGAGACAGCAGCGACAAGAAGGCAGCTGAGAGTCAAGCAGGCGTTGTGTGGAGGTGTCATCAACGTTGGACGCCCGGATTCCCTACATTTTTAACCTGGATTTCTATTGACTTATTTCACAAAGGTCCTTGAAATAGGCTCCTGCTACCCTGCCCCATCCTTTTCTCTAGGCATGCTTACCCTATCTATTTACCCTATATCCCCTCACAAACAAAGAAGGGGGAGGGGAGAAAAAAGAGAATGGAGGACAAGGGGAGATTATTAAGTTGTTTTTAGGTGTTAACCACAAAAATTTTATGTTTTTGCAGAGAAGCAGTCTAACCCCCATTCCTACGATGGAGAGTGTCTCTTGCCTTCTTCTGGTAGCCTGCTGGATCACCTTTGTCATCTTCCTTGAAGGCGTCATGTGGATCGTCCTGCCACCAAAGGCCAACGTACGGGTCATTCTTGCTAAAGTGTTGCAGCAGGAGCATTTCTGCCTGTCAGTGGGCAGATATTGTGGTTTTGTCCTGTTTGATGGGGGTCCCCTTCAAGAGACATGAGACCCCTTTCTTGGACCAGGCACCCTTCTTGGTGGATGCTTGGATAAATGGGTGAACCCACTGCCAAATGCACCTGATGAATCCCCAGATTTGGAACTGTTTGGGTCAGCGCAGGCAATTCACTGCCTGAGGTTCTTTTCCAGCCTCCAGGGAGTGGCATTGTCCTGGACAGAATACCAGGAGGCAAAATTTATTAAGGACTTGACCCCTTTTGACAAAAAATATGACATCTGAAGTTGGTGCAAAGAGGAGGATGTTATTCTGGCGTCTTCACCCTTTCACCCCAAGACCCTCTGCTGGGGAAGGTTCCTGATTTGCGGAAACAGGGCCTAAATAGCAATTTGTGCTTGTTTCAGGGGAGGACCATGCATCCTGGGTAGGCTTTCTGTGCTAGCCCCAAATCAGACCCAATTTTTTAACTGGAAAAATACAACCCAATTGGCACACTAAGAGAGAGCTACCCTCCAATTTGACTCGAGTTGCGAAAGTGAAATTGTAACCTGGTCCAAACCCAAGAGAGTTGCCGCCTCAGTTTTCCTCCCCTGGGCAGCAGCGCCAAAAGCTATTGATGAAATCACCAAATTATAATGCTGGCTCGAGAAACAAGCTAATTTAACATCTGATGGCCTTGCACAGCTCCTCGAAGACGAGGAGACTACCAGACAGGTGATGCTGCAGAATCACACTGCTGTTGACTTCCTCCTGCTAGTGCACGGCCATGGTTGTGAGGAGTTTGAAGGACTTGCCCTCGCACAGCCAAGGGATCCACACAAACATCCAGCAGTTCTGCAAGCAGGTGAAAGAACTGAAATCTGAAGGAGACATTGACTGGATGAGCAGACTGTTAAGAAAAATGGGACTCACGGACGGTTGGCTTCTCTGGAACTTTCCTAAAAGCCATTTTGATTATTTTTTGTGTTTTGATTGTGTTTGCATGTCTTAAGAGGTACATACTTCATATAATTTTTAAGGCCTTTTCCTTGTCCTCAGACAAAGAAAGGGGAGATGTTGCGGTGGCCCAGCCTGAGGCTGGGGTGATTGGAGAGAGTGAGGCTCCCAGACCAGCAAGACGCTGGTGGGACAGCTCTGAGGTTTAGTCCAAACCCCTGTTGTAACCATGGCAAGAAGAAGGCCTTTTTCTTAAGTTGAGTTGATACCCCCTGCCAACCTAGCCTGTCAGTCCTCCTCACTCTCTCCTCCCCTTGTCTCCCTTAAATGGATCCTGTTCTGGAAGGTTCTCCCTTCCCGAATACCTCATTGGCCTTCCCTTTATAGTCCCTCACTCCTCATCCCCCATTGGACTATGCACCCTAGTCCCGCCTACTCTTCTCACCTTTGTCCTCTTCCCATTGGTTGTCTCTCCCGGTTAAAACCCTGGACCCTCTCTTTGTCCCTTGGTTCTTTGTTGGGTCTCCTTGTGGAATAAACCCTCCAAGAGCCACCTCCTGCCTCTTTGCCTCTGACTGACACCCTGCAGCAAGTCACCCTGCGTGACCTTGTGTGTATCTGCATGCTGCTGTCTGTGCAAATGTGTCTACGTTCCTGCGAGTGAGCAATCACACCAAGGTACCCTGAATGGTCGGGACACTCTCTGGGAAGGACAGGGCACTGACCTGCTGACCCACTGACCACCCAGCTACCACGTCAAGCAAATAAACAGACAAGCCCGTAGACCTTCCAGTCTATAGCACGGGGCCCAGGGTTGCTTCATCTGTTTCACACAGCTAAAGACCCAAAACTTCAGAGAAGTGGAGCAATGAGTGGGAGTACTAAAGGAGATCTCTGGAGATCGTCTAGTTTGCTCCTCAAGAGAGTTCATTAACTGGAGTGTGCTGCCCACCTTTGGTTCCTGTTCCTTCTCTCCTTCCATGCAGATGGAAGTAAATCTGGGATGGAGCACAGATAAAGTGAGTAATGAAGACAGACACATTTAAAATGCCTGTGTCATACTTCTGGCCAAGGGGGCAGAGCATCACCTCCTGGAAAAGCCTGACAAGGTGACACTGCTGCTTTTTCATTCTGTGAACTCCAGAGCAGGTTGGAGATCTAGATGAAACAGGTCTCTCCTGTGAGAGGCCAGCACTTTGTCAACACGGCATTCCTCTACTGAGGAAAAAGAATCTGTAAATTTAGAGCTTTACCTCAAAACTGGCCCGACAGGAAAGAAAATACAGTGCCCAAAGAAAATGCAGGTCTGGTAAGCTTATAGGCCTAAATTTATAGCCTGTTTCTAAATCTATCTAAGAGTATGTACCCACCAACATGCAGGTCTGGGCTTTGTGCCTGGTTTTCCTTTGCATGGAGACAGATGTCTGGAAGAATCATAGAATAATATCCTGAATTAGAAGGGATCCACAGAGATCATCCAGACCAACTCCTGGCCCTGCACAGGACATCCCCACAATCCCACCCTGTGCCTGGGAACATTGTCCAAATGCTTCTGAAGCTCTGGCAGGCCTTGGGGCCAGGGCCATGACCATTCCCTGGAGAGCCTGTTCAGTGCCCCACCACCCTCTGGGGGGAAGAACCTTTTCCTGATACCCAGCCTAAACCTTCTCTGACAGAGCTCCAGCCATTCCTATTCCTGTCCCTGGTCACCACAGAGAAGAAATTGGTGCTGCTCCTCCATTGCCCCTCTTGAGGAAGTTGTAGACTGTGATGAGGTCCCCCCTCAGTCTCATAAAAGCTGATAAAAGTTCAGCTCTTCCCTGGTTCAGATGTTCTTTTATCTACAGAATGCATCTTTGATGAAGGAGAATCCCCAGCATACTATCCTACAGTCCTGACTGCATTCAGCCCAGAGCTAAATTCCACGTGTATTTGAAAGCAAATGAATTTAAATACCCTGACACTTAAGTTGTGTTTTTGTTAGATACACTCTCAGTTTATTTCATAACCATTTTCCTCCTGCTACAAACTCTGGGCGAGACAGCACCATTGACTGTGTATGAATGAAATATTCGTCCAGGGTGAGTCATCAAAGGGAAAGCTCTTCTTTAGAAACCACAGCACTGCTCTCTTTGTGCCCCCTTTACCACGCACCATAAAAAATGATATAGAAATCATGGAAGGAGAGTGTGTATTATCAACATGTTGATAGGAAGGAACAAAAAAGAGCCCTCTGTCTGCACAGTTAATTTTCTGGCCCAACAGAAAGAGCATGAGTTTCTGTCAACTGCGCCTTCTTGTGTCTTCTACCACTGTTCATTTATTGATTGAAGGCCCTCTTAAGAGACAAAGATGGCAGAATTGCAATGCATTTGTGACGGCCTTGAGCAGATCCATCCATCATTGTCACTGACCTCGACTAGGTTATTCACTTTGTTCAGCTCAGAAATCACGAGTAACGTGTTCATGTGTGCCTGTCAGCATATGCCCAAGACACTTGTCAAGCTATAAAAACAGTACTTTTAAGCAGAAATCTCCTGTGCAATCTCATCAGATCTGTTCCTTCGTGCATATATGCCTTTCTTCTTTTTTTCTCTTCAAATGTTTTGAAATGAGTACAAACTAGAAATACAGTGAAAGTGGCAGTTCAAAAAAAGGTTACTGTTCTCAAAACATAAAGCAGATGATGACACTTCAGTAAACACTATATTTTGTAGCTTAGAGCATAAGTTAGAAGTAATTCCTTCATAACATCTCATGTCAGGAAATCAGTTCAGCAAAAACTATTTTCAGCTGATAACTCTGAAATAAGACATCAGAAATTACACTCTAAGTTCAAAAGCCCAATAACAGTAAAAAGATAGACTCATGTGGAGCTGGTCCAAACATTTTGGCTGTACGTGTTGTTGAAAAATGCCACTGAGAAGCAAAGTTTTATTTTTCATTAAACCAAATGATTTTAAAGATAAATAAAAAAATAAAAGAAACAGATTATACTTTTCTACCAGACTAGAGTGGGCTAACTGGGCATGCAACCTTGCTTTTTCTTTCTAGCCATGAGCAATGAATCTTTAGAAAGATAATTTTGATTACAAGCTTTAACCTCTTGAAATTGTCTTAGCTTTGCAACCCTATGTCTTCCTTCACAAAGCAAGTGGAAAATCTCAATGGATTAAATGCTGTGTTTTCTCTCCTCATCAATATGTTGTAAGTGAATTACACTGGCCATGTTCCACTCCTCCCGCTCATTGTGCACAGACAGACAAGCAGGAGCAGGTCAGTACTCATCTCCCATGATGATGTGCACCAAGTAACACTGACGTTATCTGGACCTTGCAAACCCCAAATGATACTATTCCTCACTTGTTCCCACTTATCCTTGGCCTTCCCACTCTCCCCACTTACGCAGCATTAAAAATGTAACACTTAGGAAATACAGCTTTTTGGAACCGTGGGGTTTCCAGCAGCATATTTTGAGCAGTTGGCATTTAACGTCACCAGCACTGAAATAACCATCTCTCACTGCACTTCTCTCTGGAAATGGCAGAGTCCTCAAGGACACATTACTCTCCCAAGTTTTCAGATGGGGAGAATCAGCACCAGTGGAAGTGAGAAGCAGCAGCTCTGGGCAGCGATGAAGTTGATGGAGCAGTGCAGTGCCCCCAGCTCCTGCCCCAGCACTCTCTGCTGTTCTCGATGCCTCATTGATGCAGCACGGTGGATCAGCGAGCCGCGCACCGCGTCCTGTTCCAAAGAGCATCCTTCACCAGAGGGTCCAGCACAGCTACTCAGGCTGCTGGCAGCACACAGACACACTCGTGCAGGCATGCACATGGACACACTCACACGAGCACAGCTCCAAAGTTCTGTGTCGATCAGAGACAAAGAGGCAGGAGAGGGTCTTTGTATGGAAATGCGCAGGATTTATGCCACAAAGGGTCCAGGAACAAAGCAACCCAAGAACAATGGAGGGTCCAGGGGTTTTATCCAGGGATGCAAACCAATGGGAAGAGGGCAAAGGGGAGGAGTAAAGATGGCGTTGGGGTACACAGTCCAGTGGGAGTACAAGGTAGGAGTGACTGAAAGGGGATACCAGGGAAGAGGGAACATTCCAGAATGGAGTACATGTAATATAGAATTGTACTGCCTTATAGAGAGAGCCTTCTCCTCACCACAACCTGGGGGGAGGTCACCTTAAACTTCTGGAGTGTCCCACCAGCAGCTTGCTGTTTCAGGGGGAGCAGCCTCTCTGGTCACTCCAGCCTCAGGCTGGGCCACTGTGACACCTCGTGGGCACAGGAAAGGTGACTTTTCCTTCCTGAGGTGTAGCCTCACTGGAGTATCTGGTGTACAAATGATGAAGATGAAGAGCCCTGAACACCAGTCTTATTTGGAAGAAGTAGAAATGGTTCTTTCTCCAAACTATCAGCTTGGGGGAAAATGAGATAAGATTGAGACCACTTTCCTGAAGACAGTGCCTGCGTACCATAGGCAGAAAACCCATCAGGACCCTACCATATTTTTGCCCTTTATTCTGTCTCAGTGTGCCAAGCAAGGGGGACTCTCCTCTGGAATCTCTGGGTCTGATGCAAAGAGATCTTGTTCCTTTTCATCAAACACAACCATACAGCACATAAATCACCTTTCCTCTGCTCTTTTCCACTCTGGCACTGCCCAAGTGTTCATGCAGATGGGAATGAAGCACTATCAGATGCTACTCATTAACAAAAATAAAAGCAATGACAATGGCCACTGACAGAACATCTCCAGTGGAGAAAACATGGGAAGTTTTCCCAATAATCACTCTACACATCCTCTGCTTGAAAAAAAGCTTTCACAGGCACAGCCTAAAGACTACTAACTTAAAAAAAGGACAACCCTTGAACTAGAAAGTTCTCAGTCACCTCCGCGTTGCAACCGTCGACTGAATTGTCTCCACATGCAGGTTAGGATTAGATTATGCATATTTGCTTCATCAAACCTGGAAAAATGTCAGTTCTTGCAGTGAAGAACTGCTTGTGACTGGGAAAAGAAGGCACTCTCCTTGTGAAGGTGTCCTGTTCCTAATGCACTCTGCCCTGGTGCAGGAGCTTGTGCCTCCAGCTTCCACAGCAGCAGCTACCCAGAGGCTGAATGCTGAGCAGCTTGGATAGTGCAGCTGCTCAATTTATCTCAAAAAAGCAATGGTTTGGATCACACTGAAGCATCCAAACATGTCCACTGAAGTATCTGCTGTAAATTTGAGGTGTGATGAAATAGACAATTTTTATTTGGCAGTGTTGTCGTTAATAGGCTTAGGTTTTGTTACAAGTCTCAACTGTCTTCAGCCATGGCTGTGACAAATTAGACAGGATTGCAGAAATTACAGAAAGAAAAAAGATCAGGTCTGAGAAATGCAAAGTAACTTGTCACAGTCTGGACTGCCATCACATCTCAGTGAACTGCACGTGTTCCACTGAAGGTGACAGACTGAAGGTTTTGCAAAACTACCTTTTGGGTGCACAGAGACTGCTGTCTAACAAAAACCTAAGAAAATTATTATCTCTGTGAAACAACTTATGAAAAAAATAAATAAACCACCAAAGGCGACATAATTGAACATATGGTGTGAATCAATTACATGATCCACGCATGGTTAAGAACAAGCAGGGATGCTGATGAGCATCTGAGGGCAATTGTGGGAAGATACACACTTTCCTGGAGATGTTTACATTGCATCTGAGTAAGATTTGTCAGTGCAAAAGATGTCACATGGGAATGGTACTATTTTATTCAGCAGACACAGAAATCTCTGAAGAACTTCATATAACCTAATGCTTAAAGGTCTGGATCTTTGAAAGAGAGTTTTGGCACCATGAACTAAGCCAGAACTGCAGGTCAGAGAACAGAAGTGCTCAATTTCAGGGTTAAGGAAGAAGCAAAGAGAGGCCCTAACACACAGCTGGTAAAAACACACACACACGCAGAGTAAAATATTGTGAAATATTCTGTATGCAACTCAACTGAATTTTAAACTGCGGATTTTATTTTAAGACATTCATGCTTTCCAGAATGACATCTTTATTGCAGCTGTCACTGAAGCACAAGGTCTGGTCTTAAAGGTAACAGCTGGCGTCAGATCAAAGTAGCTGCCTTTGAGCAGAGCACAAATGTTCCCCTCCTTCTGTAACTTTTCCAGAGTCTGTCTTCAAAGCAGAAATCACACACATTTTCCAACACACCCAGGAATATGCAAAAACCGATTACCCAAATCAAATTATCTTTCTCCCCTTTCTGCAGGCTGGGGAATAGCTCTCAAGACAAGCTATTTTACTCCAGGGTTGTTTTGCTTCCTTGTCATCATTCTTCCTGTGGGAATTTGATCCCTGAACCCTTGGCTGGATTTGATATCGATATAACCATCTACATAACATAACTGCAATTAGTAGGATGCTGATTAGTACCATGAATCCACATTCTCATGACAAGGGTAGGATTTGCCATTTAATCCAGCAAAATGCACCCAAGATTTTTTTTTCCCAATGCTATGCAAAGGTGCCTGATTAGCTTTCAATACTGTGAAATGAAAAACAGAGCAAGATACTTTGTTCTGCATTTTGTGGTAATGGTTTAACATCAGCACAGTATCTGTTCTGCAAAAGCTTTGAAAAGCATACAAATAGTGACAGGATATATAACACAAAAAACATCACAATCTCAGCATCTAATTAGCACAATGTGGCAACATTCACACTGTTATCCTGTTCACCACAATCCTCTTTGCAAGACTTTATTTTCTGCTTCCAAATTAATGTTAAGGAAGACAGCTGATAGCACATTCCACACATCAAGCCATAAACATTTATCAGATGTCAACAGAGAGCAACGGTTCTGGGTTGTCAATATTTAATCTGCAATAAAATTAAATCACGGGTCATTAGACTCAGTTCATCAAGTCAGGAGTTCAGTGCAGATGCTGAGCTGGATGTCAGGAAGCTTCTGAGCAAAGCATATGGAATCTTCTGCTGTGTTTGACCAGGGAAACTTCACACAGTATCCGTACATGTGCCCTACGGATACGCAGCCCCAGCCCACAGCACACCTCTGTGTTTTTAGGAAGGGGCTGGATTGGCACTGTAACACCTGGGGAGTCACCACACTGCAGCTGTGGACAGGCAGCCTTGACCTCGTCACTTATGTGCCAGAGGCCAGCACGGTACCAAAGGGCTGTCATCAGCTTTCACTAATGGGATAATTTCCCAGTGTCCCAGGGAACTTCAGTGCTTGTAAAACATGCTAGTAAAAACCACACCTGCTAATCAAGAAGCTCTGCTCCCCTTGCTCCCCTTTCTCATTTGAAGGCCACTGTAAGGCAAAAATGAAAGGATTTATGATCCTTTGTTAGAAATCTGATGTGGGAGCCCTCCTCTTCAATAAATGAAAATGTCTTGTCAATGTCAGGAAAAACCCTGTTTTTCCTGCACCTTTTCCTTTCCAAAGGAGGACCACAGCCATTTCTGGCTTATTACAAAGTCTCAGCCATCAGCAGTGCAGAGTAACAACACTCATTTGTCAGGCTATTAGGACTTCTTCCATTTCAGACTTTTCCATGCTCTCTAAAGGTCATCAAAGTTGGCTTGATGGAAGCTCCTTCCTCAGACAAGTCTGGGAGAAGCACATAAAGAGATCATCCTTGGGCTGACCATCAGCAGCTGTACCTTCACCCTTGGTGCAGCTCAAAAATGAGGCAAAGGAAGTGGTGAAGGCTGAAGCAACTTGTCTGACCAAGTCTGAGGAGAGGACAAAGTCCCCTCTGCCCTACTGCTGTAGCTTTGCCACACAACTCCCCTTTACTCACTTAACCACTAATAGGCAAAACACTAAGAATTACCTTCACTATACAAGAATTTCCCAACCTATAGCCAAGCAAATCCTTTTGCTTTCTCCACACATTCTTTGCAAATAAGAGCACTGCAGTTTTTATTAAAAGCACAGACCTGAGGGCAGAATGTAACTGCATACGGCCTGCTCTTCATATTTCCCATTGGTTTATGTTGGTTCCAGTTCTCTCTTTAATGGGCAATTTTCTTGCAAAATTTTCCCCTTCACAGCACATTAGTGTTCTTAATTAGAACATTCCCAAACAATTCCCATTCAAACTTCTGTTCACCACAGGTAACACACAGGCAGATATCATCCACCACTGCCATTGTCAGAAAGATGCTTGGGGTGCTGCTATGGGCTTTGAAAACCTCCTTGTCAAAATACAAGAATCAATTCTTCCCTTGCCATGTCCTCTTCCTTGCAAGGCTGAAATTCTTCAAAGTAGTGTCATCAAAATAAAGTTTTTAAAAGGCAATTAGGTGATTTAATAATTTGTGGGTATATTCCTCTTTTGCAGTGTACGTGTGGTTGCACTGTAATTTTCACCTACTACCACATGCAATATGTGTCTTCCAAATTGACTTTTTCTTTTTCTCATCAAAAAAGGGAAGCCAGACTTGCTTTCTCTGCCTGTTCTGTTCATCTGCCCCTCCTCTGCTTATTGCTCATGTGTCTAATTTGGCATTTTTGCATTACTCTGGCTTGACAGGTTATTTTTTTACTTAGATGTGTCCTTCCTAAATAAGGTAATGGAGGAGATTTACTAATTTCACCATACATTTCATATGAGGTTCATCATGAACCTCAGTATGTTATAATTTGCTGTATCCATTTCTGACATCTCATTCACTTTATGAGGCATGTCCTCTTTTAAAGTGTTCTGCTTCTGAAACTTATTTTATTCTGATTAATCTCTTTGAAACAGACTCACATTTGTTGCCAAGACTTCCACAACCTCCCATGACTTGGAAGAAGCAGCAAAGATGTAATTGCTTGTGAATTCTGTAACTAGTTGATGTGAATAAGGCAGGGAGACAGCAGAAAGAGCAAAGTGTGGGGAATTTAGATCTAATAGCTTTAAGCATGATCCTGTGCTGTCTTGGAATTTAACCAAAATTATTAATATAATAACTATACAATTTAAAGAACCTTAAAATTACTGAGAACACTAACAGTAAAAAGTGAACCTCACATAAGCACTCCAAGTATCATCAGCATTAAGAGGAATAGCTGGATTGTGAGTACTTCTCAAAGCCTAGCAAATTCAGTCCAGTGATTCCATTGAAAAGCAGGAAGAGAGGAGCAGACAGTGGCTTCCATTTTTATTCAGTCAAGGAGCTCCACAGAGTCTTTCACTTTTCAGAGACAAGTAAATCTGCTAAATGCTTTATTCCTTAACAGGATGACAGAGACTGGAAACAAAAGTAATAAAACAGATGTTCAAAGAACTCTAAGGGGAAATGGGAATTTATACAGAAATGCAGTTTTATTACAAGAGCTCTGTTACTGCTACCATTTAAGTGTGCTACCGCAAAAGGTATTTATTAATGAAAGACCCAATTAAAAAAATGGTTTAAGTAACTCTCAATAGTGCAACCAACACAACTGCAAATGATGCAGCTTTTACAGACCAAAAAAAAAAAAAAAAGAGAGTATGAAAGTCTACCAATGAACTTGTGGGAAAAGATAAGGAACAGAAATTAAACAAAAAATTGTTACTGACATTCTACATGAGTATTTTTAAATTTAATGTCAGAGACCTGTGAACACTTCTGTGACATCTTAATTTTGTCCAAGAAAATGATTACACTGTGGGTGTAGTCGTCCACTGCTGAGATATTAGGAAGCTGGCACATACAAGTTGCAGCTGATGAAAGCTGGGAGCAAGACAGAGGTGCAGTGCTCCAGAGAAAAAGGCAGAGGAACAGTTTTTCTTTGATCAGTTAGGTATAGGCAAATGAAGGCTCACAATTGTTGGGGTTTTTTGGTTGTTTTTTTTTTTTTTTTTACCCAGAATTACTGTTGTTTTATTGGATACAATCTCAATTTTGAGTCTTTGTCACAGAAACTTCTAATTTAAGTGAAAAAAATATGAAAGACCTTGAAAGACCTCTTGCTGAAGTATTAACAGTATGTTCATCTCTTGATAGAAAAAATTAAGTGTTCACTCTCACCGGATGTCTATACAAAGAATTAATGAAAAACATTTAGAAGGAAACAATTTTATATTTAAAAATTAATTTAAATGTCTTCGTCATTATCACAGAAAACCATCAAACACAGCTGAAGTTAAACAGTGGTACAATGGAAAATTCTGTTTGTCTGGAATTCATTGATTTGCTAATAAACTGAGACACACGCTGGGAGTAAGACTTGAGGTGGCAATGGCCGAAATACGAAAATCTCTTGAAGAAACTGTGAGAAATACACTCTGACAGATGGATTAGGGCTTCAAGCTATGGCAGTCAACGTGGAAGTTGAAGCAGACACACGAGAGGGAAAGTGTGCACAGCACCAGGAGAAAAAAGAGAAGGCATCCGGGTGACGGCGATGGCAATGCCACTCACAGGGCTTGTAGCGAGACAATAAGGTTTTTTCACGCAGTATTCTAAGTTGTTGTGGTTTTTTGGCTTTTTTTTTTGGTTTTGCTTTGGTTTTTCGCTTTTAACATTTTTTCACATTTAAGTGCACGCCCGCTGCCGTTCCGGCCCCGTTTCTCCTGGCGCTGCCGCAGCACTCACCCTAGTTCTGCCGGCGGCACGGCTTCTTGTGGCCTGCTCCGGAGCCCTGCGGGTCGCCGCCTCTGCGCCTCGGGGGCTGCCAGGAGGAGCCGGGGGCGCAGCCGCCGCTCTGCCCGGCCCC
>VZTN01028276.1:3276-28784 GCA_013400515.1 Erpornis zantholeuca
TTCTTCATAGACTCTTCTTGTCCATTTATTGTGTAATTGCATGATTCAAAATGGAGTCAGGAAATCCTTTCAATCCTGTTATTTTAGCCACTTTCCCTACTGAAATTTCCAATTTTGAGAAGAGTCTCCTTCCCCCTTTTAAAAAAGATATTTCAGTTGTGAAATAATTCTCGCTGAAGGACTAGCCAGCACATGAAACCATAACCACTTGAAGTTTTTTAAAACATTTTTTGAAAAATTCAAAAATTCAAACTAACACTGGAATATCCATAGCAGCCACAGCATTCACTCTTCTTAGGCTACAGTCACATAGGGCAGGGATTACAGTCAAGATAATTGGTACATGGCAGTCATTTCACTGAATACATTCAAAACCTCTGGAATTAATACATTAATATCTAAGTACATGAAAGCTGTTATGATGGAGTTTATTTCCAGTTTTAATGTAATTTTGCAGTATATACTGCTAAATCCTTTGCTTTGTAATGAGAATTCCACTCCCAGCAAGACTTCCATGAAAAAGAGAAAAGCCGGAGACTCCTTTAGTCCTATAAAATAGTGTGTGCAAGCAAAAATTTGGAAGGAACAGCTAAGCCATCCAAAAAGCTTTCACGGCATTATTTCTATACTTATGGAAAGAAAAAAGAAATACTTGTCATTCACAGTTCCTATGACTAAGAAGCTGTCTGGTGCCTTGGTTTTATATGAGCCATGGGAGCTTTGTGCTGTCCCCAGGAACTGACCAGCTCCTCTTTTCCCCCTGGCCACAGGTCAGTGGGTGCTGTCTCCGAGCTTCATTGCTGCTCCTCCTTCAAAATAGGCAATTGAGATTTCATGGTTTTTTAGTCACTTCAAACACAAACAAGTGTCAAAGCTTGCGGGAGTTAAACTCCCAGAACACCACACACTCCTGAATTTGGCTGAAACTGGCCAACAGCTGAGCATTGAGGATAAGGAGGATAAGCTCTGATCACAAAAATCTCATTTCTAGTGCTTAAAACAATCCTCCCAGGAATTCATCTTTGGGATCATTTAGATGCTGACATTTCAAGAGTTTGGAGACTCCTACTTCTGAATCTTTGAACACTCACACACAGAGAGAAAAGATTGCAAAAGAAGTGTCACTTAACACTTTTAATGTGCACTTCAAAAACACGTTATTTTCAAATAATGTTGTGTATACACTGAAAACTTCTAACTGGTTTTAGAGCCAAGCCATTTAACTCCCATTAAAAATTATCAGCTTTGTTTTGTTTTTAAAAAAAACAACTTCTAAAAAATTAGTCCTTTTTTAAGAATTGCTGCACTATTGCACTGAATACTATTGCACACATTATTGCATACACAACAAAAGGAACTTTGTATACTTTTTATTCTTCCTCTTCCAGCAAGTGTTGCTGAAGTGCAAGTGTTATCCAAGATACTCTTCTAGCTCTTTGTATCTTGTGGAATCTCATGTTTCCTTTTAAAATCTCAACTTTCAGAACACACTCTTCTCAAGTGTTTGCCGGTTCTTTCAGATTCTTCTAGCTAAATGATCTCTAATAAAGGCACTATTGCATTTAAGTAAAGTTAGATTAAAAGCAGTTAAAATTATGCACATACAAAATATTCTGATGCAGTATCACCTGAGTGGCTTAGATATGGCAGATTTCTCATCACCTTATGAAATGTGAGTTTTCTAATTTTTAAAGCTTTTTGATACTGCTGACCATTGAAAGGAATTCAGTAGACTGACAGACCATCACTCTACCATGTGCATGAGCAGAAAACCCTACGAAGATGAGAATGGTTTTAAAGACCATGCACTGAGGCCATAGAGAAGCATTTGGAGTATGACTTGAGCAACTGCAGCATTTGGGGTAACAAAACATCAGACATTTTGAATGCTAAATGCAAAACTAAATGCATCTTTTGTGAAAAGATTCAGACTGACCTGAGAGCAGATCAGTTCTGGGAGGCTAAAAGAGAATATTCTTATTGATCACTCTTCTCTCCACCTAAAAATCAGCTACGGAATTTTTGAGGTGAAGAACTGTTACTCTTGTAGCAAAACACAAAGCCTTTTATAAATAAAAAATGCAACAAGACTGTGGAAATATGAAAAATTATGCAATGGTTCCATGTCTGAAGGAAACTTTTAAACATCTCTCTTTAGGTCCCAAACTTAGAGGAACAGACTTCGAGTATCATCAAAGAAGAGAGAAGTTTACTAAAGGTGTCCTGACAGACTTCTAACTTGCACGTCAAAAGGAGAGATCCAAAGTTACGCTGGCTGCCCCGAAGGATGCGTTCTGCTCTGGTAATTAAGACGTAAGGAAAAATGTTTAAGGATTGGGATTTATTCAGCTCTCTCAGTTGCTTTTTGCTCACAGGTGAGGGACAGAGCTAGTATGTAACAAAAAGACTTGGGACTTTTCTGACTATAACTGAGTTAGTCACTTACCAACACTGCTGTTATTGCAGTAGCCAATCTAAAATGCTCTGGTCAAAACCACTCTCTGCATCTCGATTCTACCTGTCCAGTATGGAAAAGGCTTAACAGTTTACAGATACCATGCCTACAAAAATCCAGGGACAATACTGCCATCAAGGAACTGATCAAAATTGTATCTTTTAATATGTGTCTGTCTTGCTGACATTTCTGCATTCCGAACACGGCACGTGGAATAAACATAACCAGGCTTACCAGGCCCTGCAGTTAACATCCCCTGTGTATGGTGGAAAAACGACTTACACCTTACTGTGTTGTCAAAACAGTACTTTGGAAACAATTACCACTGTAGTATGACTGCTGTCTGGAAAGGATGGATGAGATGTACTGCCAAAGGGTCATCATTCCTCCATTTTTCTAATGGCAACCTCAGGTGTTTCTGAACTGTAAATTGGTTTTTGCATTTCGTAAATGATGTATATCCTTGGCAACCTGCAGACTTTTTATGCCCATGACACATCAGAACATACTGTCTAAATGGTGACTCTAAACACTGACAACCTTTCTGAGAATAGAGATAACAATCAAAGCACCAATGTCTAGAAATTGGAAAAACACTAAATTCTTGTCTAAGAACTGTTACCAGTTGAAATATCCAGAAAAACCCATGTTACTCATATGCCTATTTTGTCATTCTCAGTCTTGAAAAAATGAGAACACATCATTTCACAAAACTGTTTTCTTGGTTCTTCCTCTACTACATCACTCTCTATTTTATGCTGAATTCCTTAGCCTGAGCAACTAATACATAAAAAATAACAGATGCAAAAAAATTAAGAGTAATTTATTAAAACAGATATTATTGATGCTAGAATTTTAACTCTGGAATTAACAAAAAATCTGAAGATTCCCAATACAAGCAACAGTAATAAAAGCAAACAAATATTATCCAAAGTTTCTGTAAAAAGGAAAAGAAAGAACAACCTGTCACTCATGTTCTCATCTGAGCCTTTTTGCTCCTCATATTCCATTTTGTCCTTATTTGCTTGATTCACTTCTTCATTTTCTATAACCACTCCTTCATCCAAGATTTCTGGTCCTTGTCGAGCTGCAGATACTTTTCTTTTCTTCACTTTGCTCTTGGAAAACTCTTGGTGTTGGTATGATTTATTGTTATTGTCCATTTCTTGATCTCTGCTGTTATCCTGCTGTTGAGTTATTGTCAGTGCATTAGAGACTTCTGATGGCAGATCTATTGCCATGCGTTTTACCTTCCTTCTCCTGCGCAAAGTTCTGTTTCCCAAACTGTCCACAGCCAAATCGGGTTCGTGCCACAGAGGTCTCTTGCCTCTAATGTTATTTAAGTTTGAGGAAGGCCTACGTTTAGCAACCAACAGCTGATCATCAGAATCACTGTGGTCTTTCTTAGTAGCATGATTCTCCCTGTAGTCTTTGTTTGATTCCTCTAAACTGGAATCAGAACCCTCACTTAGGCAGTGACCAGTCTCCCAGAGATGATGGGTGGTAAAGGAACGTCTTTTCCGTCCCCTCCTTTTCCTTGCCTGTCTCTTTAGAAGACAAGACACGCTTCGAGAATGATCTCCAGTATCAGCAAAACCTCCTCTGGCTTGCTCTGAACTTTCTTCCAGTGCTGAGACCAGATCATGAACCAGCTCCTCCATAGTCCTACTGAAATGCCTATAGATTTCAAAGGGAAAAAAACATACAAGAAAACAAATTAATTAAAAGTGTTAAGCATAAACTATGTCACTTCAGGCAAGGCAGAATAATTTTTACAGGATGGCCATTGACTATTTCTGCCAAGAGACAAAACCTGGTCAACCACTCCTATGCCATTTGCAACTCATCAATAGAAGTTCCTTTCAAAAGGCACCTTCCCAAACTTCTGTCTTGGAAATAAGAGGTAGGCGGGGTTTTCCCCATCTGTTTCTGGCCTCACTGTTATTGTTAGGTTTTAGTTAATTTCATCACACTTATATGACTGTCAGGGACTCCACATGGCAAGAGCATCAACAAAGACCATTCACTCTAACTGCAGGTAAGGAGCACATTTTAAATTTAGAAATGGGAAATGGAATACATAATATTCTTCCTTGATGTATGTTAAGGAGTTCTGTTTAAGACTTTCATTATGATAAAATATTTTTAAGGATAATTATCTTTGGATGCTGCCTAAATGCCAAAATGAAGTTAAGACAGCAATCCTTGGACAATATGACTTTTTAGCTCGTAGCAACTAATTCTGTCTTTCCAAATGGCTGATATCTATTTGATTTTTAAAAAATATTAATTCAGTGAAGTTATATTAGGCTAAGAGAATACCCAGCAACAAATAATTCTAGAGCATTAAATGCAAAGTTTCCTACCACATGTAGGCACTTGTGTCCATAGAATCCCATGCTTGCATAAGGAAAAAAATCCCTAAACACAGTGTCAGATTAAGGACTTACCCTTTTAAATGTTTTGCTCCTTCCTCTTCAAATTTCACTAATATTTAGCATGTCTTTAACTCAGTATGCTTCAGTAAGTTCACCCATGCATTACATGAATGTAATTACAAAAACATTAAATGATTGCTGCTGAACTGTAATCCTTCTCTGAAGGCTGCGAACCTTCTCTATAAACACAGCAATCAGACTCTCACATCAAAACATCAGAGGACCCCTTTCCTTGAGGTAAAGCAGAGAATAATTGTCATGCTTGCTACTACACTGCACTACCTGATACGTATGGAAGACATTGTACCTTCAGTAAATTATGTAGAAGACATTTAAAAGCAAGACTCTTCACTTTGTTTTACAATATAAATGGCTGGAGGAACCTATAATAACAAGTTTTCTACACATACTTGGTGCTGTCACTGTGGAGGAAACTAGACAGATCACAGAGACCTTCCCTCTGCCACTTATCACAGACTCCAACATCCAAGGTACTTAATGGCCAAGGCTGAATGGGCAGTCTTAAATATTAATGGGAGAATTGAAGAACATTTAAGAAGAAATCCAAGCCGCTCATGTAATACTTTACCTAAAGAAGTTATATATTCTCCTTTTAAATAATTTTCAGAAATACTTACTTTAAACTTTTCAATTGCAAGAACAATAAAAACACAGAAAATGGTAGAAATAAAATTTTATTTTGAATTCTTGAAACTTCTGTGTCACTAGCATTTATTTCCCATACCTCTTTTTCTGTCCTGATGTAACCCCTAGTCACATTACTCCCTCTTAATGTTTTCTTTGGCTCTTAGTACAGCAGAATTATATTGTCTTGTAAATAGTGAGACAGCTCCGGAAAATGCTACACTTTCTCCTTAATCCATTTGGTTCACAAGATGCTTAAATAGATGTATTAGCCCATGCTTCTCCGTGGCTATAGCTGCAGTGGGGAAGTGTCAGAGACTGAAAACAGCTCATGCTTCAAACATTGATATGAAGTTTTGCTCATTATAAAGAAGCTACAACCAAAGAAGCCTCCCAGAAGACTGGGACTTTGGACTGAAAGTCAAACGGGTGATTAGATAAAGGGAAATCCATTGTTCAGTCATCTCAGGTGAAGGGAAAGGTATGCATCCACCAAAAGGCCAAAGCCACCAGCTGCACTGAGAATCATCCCTGGCTGAGTTTGGGGTGGGGGGTGAAAGCAGCTCACAGAAGCCAGGTTCACACAGACTCCCCCCTAACCAAGGGGGGAGGAGCTGGTTTCGGGTGTGTGGTGTAACCTCTGGCCAGAGGCACTGAACACCCAATCCTCTGATTACACAAACCGGCCCAGCCGTGGAACCTCCAACCCCACAGGCTACATCCACAGGACTCTCACATGAGAGGCAGCTGAGGGGGAGTCACAATCCATCAAAGACCCCCCAAAGTGCTGGGCACTGCACCCCAGGGCTGCACATGATGCAACAGCTCCAGAATCTGCTCTAAGAGACTGCTCCCTCCCCCAGGGGACATGCCTGGACATGGCCACCTGGCTCAAGGGGATAAAAACCCAGGGGATTCTATGCTTTTCTGGGAGACCTTCACCACCAGCTGGAGAGGATCAAGAGAACATCGTTGGGATCCACGGAGTGGTGATATTTTCCTTATTCTGTCCCAATCACTCTCTTTTTGTACCCCCCACCTATTTTCTGTTTCTTTCTTTCTCTCATATTTACTCTCAAATAAAAACCATACAGTTGACTGGCATATGGTCTGATTTGCACCTTAATTCCGGCAGAGGTATTTCTAAGAACCTCAATAATCAGATTTTGACAGGAGGGCACTCACCCCTTTAGCCTTCCTGTTAAACCCCCATGAGGACAGGTATCCCCAGAGGTGCTTATATCAGAAATGAGATGCCCTTGAGATTTGAGGGGCTTTTCTGCGCTAATTTAACAGAAGCCTTTAAACGTGAACAGACAAACTGCAGCACATTTGGGTTAATTTGAGACATCAATTCCCCCAAACACCTGCCCAGTCCTTCCTGCCACAGGCTTTTGCATCTATGGCAAACTGATAGAAGTGGAGGTGTACCAAAATTTGAACTTTTAGGCTTAAACCCTGATTTAGCTCTCCAAATGAACAGATTTCTGCTAACCTGCCAGAATATGAACTAGCTTATATAAATCTCTTGCAGACCATTCTCTTAGTGACCCTGCAACACAAAGCAAAAGAGAAAGAGAAAACAGGGACACTAAAGCCTTGCTCTATGGTTTATGATTAATTCCTTCAATTCAGTATCCCTAATCTGTATGGGAAACTATATCCAAAAAGTCAGTGTACTCCTACAGTGGACAGACCAATTTTTTCCAGATAATGGCGCAAGTGCGGTGCCACAAGTAACATAAAATTGCCTTAATTCCACAAAATACTTCAAGATCAAACACAATATATCCAGCTCTGATTTTTATACCTGAATTAAACTTGCCCTGAACTCCTCCCAAAATACTGCAATATAGACGGTGCCAGATCAAATAAAGAAACTCAAGAAAAGTGAACACCCTCAAGTGTTTTTGAAGTAATGGGATTACAAGATTCTTAAAAGACTCCAAGCAGTAAAGGGACTTAATTTCCAGCAGACTATGCCTTTGAATATTATGAACTCCTGCAATTAATATTTTCTACTGAATATCAAATCTCTTCATTGCAACTCCTGAATTAAGATTTGTACAGGGAAGTGACCTTATTTGCCCTAAAAATTACAGCCATGGTCAAATGTATAATATAACTGTATCATAACTGCATTAACTCGCACCAGGATCAGACAAATTAATACTTTAACTATTTCAACATGTTTCCTTAGGATGAATACAAGAATCACTTGATCAATTTGGGACAGTGCAAGCTCCTTTGCAATAGATTGAGAATGCAAACCCAAGCCACGTCACTTTTTTATTCACATTGCACTTTCAACATGCCAGTCATCCACGTTAAAACTCCTTCTCCTGAAAACCCAAAAAATCTCTTCTGCTTAATTTTATTGGTGCTCTCATTTCTCCTGCTATAATTCTAGAAAAAAAAGCCAAAGCCAGCAGCAGCCAGATAGATTTCAGATGAACCGCTCTATCTCCAAAATTCGAGAGCATATTTCTATTACAGCATTATTTATCAGACTAACTCAGTTTTGAAACTTTCTCTATTGTTCGCAACCAGCTGTCAAGCTTGTATTCCAAACCTATGAAGCAATTTTAATCATTGCTGCAGATGGTACTGTAAGAAAAATATTTGCATTTGAAACAAGTTGAAAAATAACTACAAGTAGTATTAAGGACATTGCCAGTGAGTATCAGCGGCATTCAGTAAGATAAGAAATTTCAAAGGTTGTAACAACGAATGTAGAACAACATATTGAGGTACATAAAACATTAAGATGAGCCACAGTTTAGCACGACTCACATAAGGCTATAAAAATGCTGTTACAGCAACAGCCCACAGCTAGCAATAAACTGTAATATCCTCACTAGGAGAGGATCCTACTTTACTACAAGAAAATCTAGTTTGCCTACACTGACCTTTACATTTATCTGAAGCAATTTTAATGTCGTTCACCAAAGGCTGACCCACTTCCTCTCTAACCCTTACCAGAACAAACCATGTAAGTCCTGTCTGCAGGAAACAGCATAACTGCTTTCACCTGTTCCAAAACAGATCACATGGCTTCTGTTCAGAATTAATATTCAAGTTGAAAATCCTAATGGAAATAATGGGCACTCACTTCTTCAATGAAAATTAAGATTCATTTGTGTTCACCTCTCACCTAAAGCTCGTAACAATGTAGAGCTCTGACTGCTCACAAAATATTTAACAAACACACACTGATGGGAAAGTTAACTTAGTTGCACAGCTCTTAAAGAGAGGCATTATCTCTTGCCAAACCAACAGCTGCATTTACATTTACTTTCTGGTTCTGTACCTTTTCCTGTTAAATAGGACTGCAGCTTCTTGCAGCTAAATTTATGCTGCATCTGTGTCTCATCAGACATGAGAGAAAAGAACCATGAATTTTTCTTCCTTCACAATCCACCTTGATCACGAGCTAAAAGCACAAGAAAAATCAAATAGTTCCTTCAACATCAGGATTATAAAACCTGACTTCCTATAATCTTTTCCCATATGGATTCTCTGATGTCTCGTAACACAGCTGTACTCACAGTGTACCTTTATCTTCAGACAGGTACTAATTTGAATCTCATTTCTCCACCTTGGAAGTTATTTTCACAAAGCCTTAGAAACACTAGTTTTGAGATCTCTGCTTTATTAATGAATGTGACTGAAATTTGGATTGAAGAAGTACATGTATTTGGGAGACAGCAGGATATGATAAATCTCACTGCTTTGCTTGAAGAATTTACAGATTCAAAGAAGAGAACGATCATGGCTTTTGGAACACGCAAATGGGGAAGCAAAACAAAGCAGTGCAATTAAGTTACAACTACTAAAAAGCTAGCAAGAGACAATGTAGGTTAGGAATGACTGATAAACCTCTGTTACATACAAGCTTATGTTTCCTTTCTTCCAGGTAACAAAACAAGAGGAAATGGCCTTAAGCTGCACCAGAGAGGTTTAGATTAGGAAAAATTTTTTTACTGAAAGAATGGTCAGGTATTGAACTAACCTGCCCAGGGAAGTGGTGGAAACACCAAACAATGTGTGGATGTGGCCCTTGGGGACATGGTTTAGTGGTGAACGTGGCAGTGCTACGGTAACAGTCAGACTCTGCCTCAGAGGTCTTTCCAAACTTAATGATTCTATGATCAGAAATTGAAGTTGTGCCTAGACTATTTAAACTTCTCTGTCATTAAAGAGCCATCGCTAAGAGGTGAACAAAGCATCCAGTTCCACCCCTATTCCACCCCACACCTATTTACATCCTTAGGCACTATCTGCCGGACAACCAGGTATGCAACGCTACAACACGAGCCACCCCTTCCATCCCATATCAACCATCACTGCAGTGCATAACAGCTACCTACGAAAAAGCTCCATACTTTCCAGCTTCTGAGGATCCTCATTCCTGTAAAGACTAAGACCCAACACACTGGCAACACATTCAAAGTAAATCTGACCTGCAGACCAAAGAAACTTAAAACAAATGTAATTTTCATACTAAAAAAATCTAAAATATTACAACATCAGAACAGACACTCACAGAAATTAAGTGGTTTTGACTTTCATATGAGATAGGACGGACAGCTATAAAAGATGAGGACTCGAGACAGACCAGGATACTATGCTGGAACCCATCTATGCATGAAAAGAGAAAACCAACCCCCAGATCCCAGGCTATTTTTCATCTTCAAGGTATGCCAACTCTCCTTTTTTTGTAATCTGTTATGTATGTAAAGAGGTTTCACAAAATAATAAAAGTATAGGAGAATTTTGAAAAAACTGAACATTAATGGAAGTCACTAAATCAATTAAAGACAGTTACTACACTTGCTGGAAATGTCTACAAACTTTTTCTATCAAATATACAGCTCCTATATATTTGAATGCATCCATTTACTATCAACATTTTATTCCTCCAATCACACACTATACATTAATTCTTGGTACCAACTCACTTGGTACTTGAGGTATATTGTTAGACAACTTCTGGAGTTTCCTTACCCTCGTGCACCAGCAGAGGCTAAGGTCTGACATGCTGGAAAGCAGACCTGCAGAGAAGGACCAGGGGGTCCTGGTGGACAACAAGCTGTCCCTGAGCCAGCAGTGGCCTTGTGACCAAGAAGTCCAATGGCATCCTGGGGTGCATTAGGAAGAACATTGCCAGCAGGTTGACAGAAGTGATCCTGACCCTCTACTCAGCCCTAGTAAGGCCTGGAATGCTGTGTTCAGCTCTGGGCTCCTCACCACAAGACAGACATGGAGAGCGTCCAGTGGAGGGCTACAAAGCTGATTAAGGGACTGGAGCTTCTCCCATCTGAGGAAATGCTGGGGGAGGCAGGCAGTTCAGCCTGAGGAGAGATGACTGAGAGGAGTCTCTCATCAACGTCTGTCAGTATCCGAAATGAGGGTGCCAAGAGGATGGAGCCAGGCTCTTGTCAGTGGTTCCAAGCAATAGGACAGGAGGCACCGGGCAGAAACTGATGCACTGCAAGTTCCACCTGAATATGAGTGAGAGGAAAGCTAATGTCTTTACAAACAATTTGATGGGTGATGGTATGGGTGTTAACATCTTTGAAATGGGTCTCAATATCTCTACCAACTTTGGGCAGCAGGTTTGTTGCAGAGCCCAGCCAGCTTGGCTCCTGAAACAGACAAGGATCTGCACAAGCCTGAACTTCTGAGCTTTGGGGTTAAACAGTAAGTTCAAGGGGGGAATATGTGGTAAATGGTTCGGGAAGACTGTACCTTCCTAGTACCTCAGCCAATGGGAAAAGGAAGAAGGCAACACACGGCGGGGAGTTTAGGATAAAAGGAGGCTGTGCTCTCAGAAACGTCAGGAAAGCAAACCCTATGGGAGCGTGCCCCAGTGGGCTCTCTCCCTCTATTCGAATAAAGTTGCAGGACTCCTCTGTCTCCTTTTTAGACATGAACCTCTAGCAATTGTGTATTTTCCTAACCTGAGGAAGAACTTCCTGACTGTGCAGGTGACCAAGCACCGGAACAGGTTGTCCAGAGAGGTTGTGGAGTCTCCCTCACTGGGAATATTCAAGAACTGTCTGGATGCAATCCTGTGCCATGTGCTCTGGGTTGACCCAGTTTGAACAGGGAGGTTGGACTAGATGACCCACTATGGTTCCTTTCAGCCTGATCATTTCTGTAATTTTGTCCTATACAAAAAAAAGTATTTCAGGAATGATGTAATTTTATCACCTATTATACTGATGATCCCCCTAAAAATTAGGACCAGGCTAACTTGCAGTAAATACATCTGACTTTTATAAAACTCCTGCTTATCTAAGAGGGCACAGCAATAAATACTATCTCTACTAAATATGAGTCTACTCATATTTAACAGTGAAAAAGTGTTCAGTACAGAGCAATGGCATACAGTCAGAAAGATGCTGACATGAACTACATTTAACAAGGCTCTAACACAAATGAATTGGTCAGCCAGAAATGAGATTTGGAGCAATTTATCATGAGGGAGCAATTCTTGCAATCCCATTGCTGCCATTTACTGATATGCTCGCCCTTTTCAGAAGTATGACTTCATTAATTAATCGTCAAGGTGCAGAATCACATGAACTGTCAAATTGTGGTAATACGCTAAAGCACCACAGTCATTATCAAAAGAATGAGTGTCCAGCAAGTATCCAAACTACAAACTATTCTTATATTGCCACGTGAACGCACAATTCAAATGAAAAACATTCTTCTTTGGAGTAGCTTTATCACCCAAAGTGAAAAATTTCACTCTGAACTTACACACTTCTTTAAGATCTTAATGGTTTTAGAAAGCACAAGTTCTTAATTTTCTACATCAAGTATTAGACTCTGTAAAAAGTATTTTCCTGCATCCCACTCAAATGGGCATCCTTTAACAGACAGCTTCTGAAAAAACTTATGTAGAAGAATAAGAGAGCAGTTCTAGGAGTGGTCAGATTTGTACTGGAAAACATTTCGATATTTTCCTCTGTATTGAATTCCTCTGAGCAGTGTACTTGCATAAGCAAAATCATTACTGTCTGATGACAATTACAGAAAAATATGCCTGCACCCAATGTTGCTGAAGGCCACTCTAAAAGCCTCTGGAACTAAATTACTTTATGTGGACACAAAAGAGTGAAATTTAAAGACAAATGACAGGTCAAACAAATAGTGAAGACTTTCACAGAATACAGATACGCGTTTGAAATGTCTTAGGCAATGTTTCTACTGTATGCAACATTAGTACTGAAATAAAAATACATGTGCCACTGGAGTACACCTCATTCTCTGAAACATTCTGAATTACACCAACAGAAGTTAATTTGTATTTACACCAGGCAAATTTGGATGCCAGGCAACACCAGAAAACCTGTCCTAGCAAATAATTATCAGCTGGGCAAATAAAATCTCTCTTTGAAAGTTTTCTCATTGAGAAAAATACAGAGAAAAAATACCCACAGGGAAACAATGGTGGTATCAGCAAAACTGGAAGAGAAATGGAGTTTTCTCTGTAAGAAAATGAAGTGCTAAACCTTTCCATTCCTCTTCCTCCCCATCCCCAGAAAAGAAACAAGGAAAAGATGAAAGGAAATCTCTTTCAGATCTGGGAAATCTACCAGCAGGTATCTGTATACCTCTACATAGCCTCTAAAAGATGTTTATCATCATTTGAAAAAAATCTCACAAACAAAACCGCAGTGCAGTCCTCCCTGCTTTCATTAATAAAAGTGAAATGAGTGAGAAGCTACACACACCAGTTTATACCAAACATATCACAAGATACCAAACATTTCAAGAAGAAAATGAAAGGCTTCCCAGCTGGTTGCTTGGAATATCTTGTTTCCATCAAGTCTCTCCACCCAGTCTTTGTATCTCCAGGGCCTACTAACAAAACTGACCTTTTCTGTTCTGTTGCTCAGCTTTCCCTCCTTACAGTGCTACAATAAAAACAATATGGCCATGGGGATCACTATGTTTGCACACGGAATTACATGAAACATTAAACCTATGAAGTTTTTTGCAGGAGAACTGAACTACTGGCGACTTCCCTGCTAGATGGCTACAGCAGCACTTGTTGATTCTTGGCGTGCAACAGAAAACCTTTATAGCAGAAAACACACCGCACTGGATGCTCCCCTGCACACACTGCAAGGGCTTTAGGCCTTAGAGAGGCTACGACAACCAGAAAAACTCAACCACATAGGAAAACCAAACAAAGCTTGAGACAGAAGTTTTGATTTATCTTTCGTCCCCTGTCGTTTTTTCAACAAGGCATGGAAGTTTCTTCCTCCAGCCCACTGCTCGCTTATAAACGCGTCCAGCCGCTGAGACATGACAGTGGCACTTCTCACACCTCCGGCCCCTCGTCCTCCGGAGGCCTGGGATAGGCACCATCACCTTCCCCCCAGCGTAAGGGGCAGCAGCGGGGAGGCCCGGCCGGAGCGGGGCCACCACTCGCCCCCACGTTCCCAAGCCCCACACGCGGCGCGGAGACAGTGTTCGGACGCCCTCCCGCAGACAGCCCCACGCTCGGCAGGGGCGGCGGACACGTGTGTCCCCGCCGAGCTTACCAGCTCTTCCTCGCCGCCTGAGCTCGGGTCGGGGTAGGTTCAGCGACCCGGAACATGAACCCGGCGCCTCCCCCGGCCGCTCCCCGAGGAGGCTGGCGCCGCTTCGCAGAGACTGGGCGAGGGGAGGCGGGCTGGGGCCGGGGGCGGGAGGGCTCGGGCCGGGTGGGGAGGGCGCGGGCGGCCGGCGCTCCTCCTCAGTCCCCCATGATGAGAGCCCGGAAGCAGCCGCGGTACCGGAGGAAGCCGGACGCGACCACCTCGCCTCTTCGCCTTCCTCTCCCGACCGCTGCCCAGGGACGCCGCATCCCCTCCAGCACCCCCGTCTCGGGTTCAGTACAGCTCGGCGGAGCTCCCGCTGTCCTTGAAACGCTGCTCGTGCCTGGCTGCGGAGCCGCCGGGAGCAGCGACACCCCCGCACCCGAGCGCAGTGGGACGGTCCCGTTGCCATGGCGGCAGCGTCGTGAGGGAGGGAGGCGGGAGGGAGGGAGCATGGCCGTCCTCGCTCGGCTTCAGGAGCGGCTGGCGGGTCTCCGGGAGGAGTATTTCCATACGAAAAGGTACTTGGGCCGTGTCGGTGGTGGGGCGGGATATACCGCCTTATGCTGGGCTGGAGCTGAGGCGGCCCCCGGTCTCCCCCGGCAACGAGATGGCGGCAGCCACCCTGGAACTGTCCCGTTCTGGGCTCCTCAGTACAAGGGAGACATGGAGATCCTGGAGAAAGTCCCGTGGAAGACTATGAAGATGATTAAGGAAGTGAAGCATCTCTCTTACGAGGAAAGGCTGAGGGATCTGGACCTGTTCAGCCTCGATGAAGAGATGAGTGAAAGAAAACCTCATCAGTGTCTCTAAGTATCTGAAGGGAGGGTATGACGAGGATGGACCACGCTCTTCTCGGTGGTTCCAAGCAATAGGACAAGAGGCAATGGGTAGAAACTGGATGCACTGCAAGTTCCATCTGAATCTGAGTAAGAACTTTACTGTGCGGGTGACCGAGCACTAGAACAGGCTGCCCAGAGACTGTGGAGTCTCCCTCACTGGAGATATTCCAGAACCGTCTGGGCACAATCCCGTGCCATGTACTCTGGGATGACCCTGCTTGAGTACGGAGGTCGGACCAGTTGACCCAGTATTGTCCCTTCCAACATGACCCGTTCTATGATTACGTGATTCTGTGAAACTGTTTCGCTTTAAAATCCCTCCCATCCCATCGCCTGGTTCCCAAGCATGGCCAGAGCGATCTGAGGAGACCTGGTGACCGCAGCGCAGCGTCTTTCAGGGGTCCGTTTATACACTGAAAATACTGTGTCCCGCTCTTCCCCCGCCCCCTGCTCGTTGTGAGGGAAAAGGCACCTCTGGAAACTCCTGAAACGGGCTCAGCCTCTCAAGTTCCGCCCCCTCCCGCCCCAGGAGCCTCCCTCCTCTATTACCGCCCCAGCGGCGCTGTTTTTCCCTGACGAGCCCTCATGGCGAGCCCAGGATGCAGCTCGCCAGCCCTGAGTCCCTGCGCTCGTGGCTCAGGTCTATGACTGTGCCTGGATGTTTGTCCTCTTGCAAGGACGCTATTTTATGGTGTGTGTTTGCTTGTTTGTTTTTAATTTTTATTTTATTTTATTAAAGTTAATTGAAAGAGATCAGATAACATCTGTTACCCTTGTCCACGCCAGTTGGGACAGCTTGTGCTGCTGAGTTTTCTGACTCTTAAAATGGTGGTGGCCAACTTTTTCCAGACCAGATTTTAGGAAATAAAATGTTTTAAGACTTACGTAAATATTGCAGAGGTTTGTCCTACAAATTCCTTTATTCAGCTGCATTGTTGCTGTATGTTTAATGCAAAAGCTCAAACAGAAAAATCCCTGAACATGTTTAGCATAGTTGTAATTTTTTCCTGCACTAATTAATGAATCATTTATTTTTGAATCTAATTACAACATCATTAGCATGAATAACAAAGCTCCTGAACATCGCTAAAAGTACAGAGATCAAGTCCTGCCTGCATGTAAAGTGTTGTGTTTTTCTGTTCTTTCCCTGAACTTTCGCTCATACTCTTGTGGCTGTACACACAGCAGTTCACTAAACAAACATCAGTGACAGGAGACTATGCTTGTATTTCACATATTTCAGGTTAGAAAGAGCAATCTGAGCCTGATTTGGAAACCCATTGGAGGGCAGCATGCTTGATGTTTGGGGATTTGGTTTTTTGGCAGAGCTCTCCAAAAGTGAATTGTTTCCCTTTTAAGAATGGGCTATGATCCGTCAGTTTCAGAAAATTCAGATTTGCAGCTGAGAATGCAAATGAGAGGATTCAAAGAGTCCAGCTCAGCAACAAATCCTAATAATGTTTTTCCGATCTTAGTAACATTCCTGTTGTGCTTGATGCAGAACTCTGTTTATGTGAGAGGTATGAGGTGTCCTAAACTGGCTTTTTAGAGAAAGCACCTTTCCAGGGAAGAACTTGCCCAATGATGCCACAGTGCAAGAATACCATAACACTGCATTTTGAGAAATACCCTCAGCATAAGGATTAGAATATACAAGATCCATTAGTTAATTCTCTTAAGTGTTACAGAATTTTATGACTCTACTCGTTCAAGAACCTACTTTAATATACTGTAGCATCTGTATGTCAGGTGGTTGAGTAGGCCTTTGTAACTTTCAGTACAGCCTTTGAGAAATATCTGTGACTCTCAAGAACTTAATTCAAACAGTATGACAACTGTGCAATCTGATCCAAAGGGCAGATACCCACTTGAGAAACTTGCACCTTGAAATGCTTCTGCTGACAAGGGCATCTGGAAGTGTTTGAGGAACTATCCTGTGAGAAAAACAAGTCTGTTGTTGGTCTCCTTCAGTAAACTTTACAAGGACTTCTATCCCATCCTGGCCAGGCAAGACTTAATGCCAACTATAAAAAACCTAACAGGGAGTAAGAGAGGAGAAGGCTTCTGCTCTCCCAGAAGATGTTTGTCATTGCTAAGTGGGTAGGACTGAGTTTGGAGCTGCCACCTCCGACACAACCAGTCCCACATCCCCTTTATTTCCAGGCTGTAGCTGTGGCTTCCTGTTCAGGGCCATATCACTCATACCTTTTTAATCAAAGTAACGTTCCTCTAAGTAAAAGCATTCTGGAGGTGTCTGCTTCCTGTGAAGACTAGGAACCCGCACAGGAAAGGAACAGGAAAACTCTAGCCAGTTTTGAAAACGATTCATTTTGTGGTTTTAGATAAAAAAGCCTGTTTCTGAGAATTTTCCAGTGCTGAGAATGGCTGATGCTCATCAGATGACAGTGAAATGTGTGCCCATTTAATGTGATTTGAGAGTGCATGCTGCACCAGATGATCTAAAATGAGTGGAGCTAATGTTTCTTGATCTCTGGTAGTAAATCTGTAATTCATTTAATTTTCAGAAATAAAATGAGGATAATCCTAATTTATCAGATAAAAAAAATCAGCTTGTTGGTATTTACTGAAGCAATTAATGTTGACATGAAACTTTGTTAGGAGAGCTAACTAATATCAACTAATTAAGAAAATTAACTAATAGTAACCTAATCATTATTTTTTGTCAGGTCTAACAAATTAAAGAATTTGGTGAGTATGTCCCTAATAAAAATGGGAAGGTATAAAATTTCATGAAAATTAAATTTTAATTTTAAATTAAAAGAATTATCAGTTACTGACATTTTAAAACAAACAAAAAATGAATAAAAGCTAGAGGTGATCTTATAGCTGAGTTCTACCCCTTAGCATTGAAACACATAATGGTAATGATTTCTTCCTGAAGTCTCTGAAATGTCTCCTTCAGACTAATAATGTATTTGTTAAATCTCTTTTAGATTCATGGTTTTTCTTACATGACTTTTAGCTTTGTCACAAACACTGTAGACACACAATTTTATATGCTTACCTGATTTTTGTTATAACTCAGGCCTAATTATCATTAAAGCATTATCAACTTATTTCACCTACAGTGGAAGAAGTCCATGTGACATGCTGACATGTATCTAAGTATTGTGTGGGAATAAGAAATACTGACTCCCAAAACTTACATCTCTATGAGCTGCAATATTCCTTGTTAACTTCATGCCTTGCAACTAATATAAATCATACTTTTCTTCACTACCACTGAATTATGTAGAATTAAAAGTGAAAAACCTGGTGAAAAGGATCCCAAGCTGCAACAATAAGACATTCTTAGAATAATATTTTTGCTTTGGTTCTACATTACCATGCTGAGAAGTATTACTACTATTATATTTTCAGAGCTATAGACGAAGATAGAATAAAAACGTACCAAGCTGCTGTCAAGATCCAGCGCTGGTTTCGAGCATGCGTAGTCCGAGCCTATATGAGGTAGTATATTAAGCCTATCTTAATCCATGTTTCAGCATTGAATTTTTCCTCAAAAATTCTCATGGTATTACTTGATTTTCATAAAATGGGAGCATTAAAAAAAAAAAAAGACAATAGCTGTTATCCAGTTTTTTGACAGAATTAAATATATGCCATGCCACTGCAAGAAATAATAATTTTTGACTTTCAGATCTGTCTACGATTAAAAAGGCATGATGCTAGAAAGCATAGAAATTATCTTCAGAATAGATATGCAGTATTGTTTAAGAAATCATGTTATGACTGGAAGAAAAAACAAACAACTGCATGTCCCTTGAATATGCTGTTTCAGAGCCTTTTCATATAGAATCATAGAATATCCTGAGTTGGAAGGGCCCACAAGAATCTTCAAAGTCCATTCCCGGCCGTGAACAGGACCATCCCCAAGAGTCACATCATGTGCCTGCGAGCATTGTCCAAATGGTTCTTGAACTCTGCCAGGCTTGGGCTATGACCACTGTCCTGGGGAGCCTGTTCCAGTGCCCACCCATCCTCTGGGTGAAGAACTTTTTCTAATATCCAATGTAAATCTTCCCGACACAGCTTTGGGCCACTCACTCTGGCCCTGTCACTGGTCACCAGAGAGAATAGTGCCTGCTTGTCTGCTTCCCCATGTGAGGAAGTTGTAGACTGCAATGAATTCTCTCCTCAGTCTCCTTCAGGCTGAACAGACCAGGTGACCTCAGCCGCTCCTTGTATGACTTGCCCTCAAGGACCTTCACCAGCTTTGTTCTGGGAAATGCTGTATCAACACTGGACTTGATCTTGGAGGTCTTTTCCAACCTTAGTGATTCTATGATTTTAGAACATTGATACAAATTTCTTGGAAGCCGTGGTTGGTCCATTCTCCCAGAAAGCCCTCTTCCATTTTTTATGATCATAAGCCCAACTACCCAAACTCATGTGTTTAAACTTCTGTATCTTCATAAAATTTAGGGCCGTTGAGAGAGTGGGATTGTCACATTTTCCAGTTTGACCTTTTGCCTGTTGCAAGTAATTGTACATCATCCAGACCTATTGTATCAAAGCTAAAGAATTATTAGCTTAAATAAAATTAACTGCTTAATGGCTAATATTTCCCTCATAGAAAGATAAGCTGCAGTCATTGTGGGCACTTAGAGGAAATGTACTTAAGTTGCACCAGAGGAGGTTCAGATGAGATATTAGAAAAAACAATTTCAATAAAAGAGTGATTACGCTTTGGAATGAGTTGCCCAGGGAGGTGGTAGTGTCACCATCTCCAAGAGCATTCAGGATGTTTCTAGATGTGACTCTTAGGAATATAATTTAAGGTTGATTATTGTCCTGCTAGATCATCCTGAAGGTTTCCTCCAACCTTGATTGATTCTATAATTCTGTGATTCTCTCAGGCTTAGTTAGGAGCACAGGGTCAATGTAGCCGATTCTCAATGTTCTGAATTACCCAAAGACTGCCTACACTAAGTGGAGTGCAAGGCTTGTGAGTTTGATGTCCATGGTTAGGTGGTATGAATGATCCCCTATACAGCTTTTTCTAGGCAGTCTCAAAGTAAAGATTCTATCATTTTCTGCAAAAATTTATATGAGAACTGTTATAAAATTTTTAGCAACAACATATATATATAAATATACACATATATGTAAAATAAGGACAAAGTGAATATTTACAATTAAGCTAGATGTAATTTTACAAAAGCAGAAAGGTGTCTTAAACCAAATAAAGTATCTAAAAATTCAAATATCAGTGGGTTTTGTCAAATAGTTAAAAATTATACAGCTATGAAAATGTTGCATGTGACATAAAAAATTCTGAACTGGTCAGATTTTTTAGTTAAAACCATGAAAATAAAACAATCTATTATGCAAATTAAATAAATTTGTAAGGCTTTTTCATTAAACTTTTTTAAAAGTATGCTGGTAAGTTTACTGTAACCCATGTTTTCCAAAAATAAAGCATGTGTGTATGAATAAATATATGGATATAATGGTCTATTAGTGTGTGTGTACATATATATATATATATGTATATGTATAAAGTATGTTTGTAGTGATGGTCTGTATGGTGGATTATACACTGTATGTTATTTTTATTATTATGAAAAGTTAATTTGTCTGAAGTTTGAGAAAATCATTATTTTGTTAATATATTTCATTTTAGTCGTCTGACCAAAATGGCGATTGTGATACAGAAGTCCTGGAGAGGTTATCTAAGAAGAAAACTCTTCAGAGAAATAGTGGAGGTAGAAAAGTACTTTTTAAAATTTTGTTTGGTTATTTTGTAAAATGTGTATGACTAATTCATTCACTCATCATGAAATTAAAAAGCCAAAACTTGATCCTTTATACACACAGCCCCACACACTTAACTTTACTGTAATGAAAAGCACCATTAATTTCAGTAAGCCTACTCATAATGGTCAAGTTAAGTCAGTCTTTAAGTGTTTGCAGCTCTGGAGTATTGGTCCCCAAACCAGCAATGAGATCTGCTCATGCAGAAGTCTGCCCACATGATGCTAACTGCAGAATTGATGCTTTACAAGATGTTTTTTTTTTTTCTTGGCAGAACTTTTAATTTTGAAAATAAAATAAGACGATGTGTCTACACATTGCTGTTTTATGTTTTAGTGGTTTAAATTGCTTACTTAATGAACCTTGAAGTATTTGAGGTTTTGCCTTAAGGCACACAGCAGATCACAGTTGATCTAATTCCTGTGATGGACCTGAAGAGAGCCAAAGTGTATGATGGCACACAAGCTAGAACCTCTGTTAACAGGTTTAAGGGACTAAGAAAAAAATAATTTTATGCCAATTAAAACTTTAGCTAATGATGTAATTTCCCCAAGCTTGCCTTTCCCTTCTCCAAGATGAAGGTTTACGCTTTTGGGCCTAGAACAGTCTGGGTATCCTGGGAGAGCAAGCTAGAGAGGCTTTGTTATGTCTATCTTAGCACAGGAGAGCAGCAGCTAACGAGCTACAAGAAACTTCAGAGTTACACTAGGCAGTACAGGATTTGAAAAAACATAAAAGTTAAAACCTAAGGCATCAAGATAATTTATTTTTTCCCCAGGTCTATCAGTAATCTATGTAAAGATTTTCTCTCTTCCAACTTACTTAAGTACTAAATGATTAGCCATTCTTTCAGTCTCTTGTTTTCAATCATCTTCTAAAACTAATTCTTGATTACAGAGCAGTTAGCTGCATGGTTGCATTTGGTTCTGTTTTGAAAGAAGTAGGACTTCAGATGAATATTGTTCCTGAGTTTAAGAAAGGTTTATTTAATCTAGGAAAGCTTCTGTAGAAGAGAGACATGATAATGTATCTTAAGATTTGTTAATGAAAAGAAAGGATCTGTGCAGTCACTGGGACAAGGGAAGGAAGAAATCAACATGATCAAACGAATTTCCTGTAACCACAAAGCTAAGAGCTAACATCATAAACTCCCTCAGGTTTCCCTTCTTGAATATATTTCTGAAAAGTAAAATTAAAAAGTCTTTAATCAACAAAGCCTTGTGCATATTTAGTTCCTCAAATAGACATAACTGAAAAACTCTTGCCAAATCTGAAGTCTGTGGAATAATGTAGGACAAAAAATTCTGCAACTTAATATGCACATTTGAATTCAGGTCATGAATTCATCCAGTGCTAGTACTTACCCAGTGATAGCCAGGGCTCTAGAGGAAGAGAATCTCATCAGAAAGCTTACAAATTTTACAGCAATCAGCAGAGGAAATGATCTTTTTCCCTCAAACACCTAATTTTGTTCTTGCTGTCTCTTTGATTAGAAAAGGCTAAATAGGACATCTTGATTGGAAGTCAAGCTGAAAACTACAAAAGTATCAGATAAAAAGGCGTATTCTACTCACTTTTGCTGTGTATTTTGGGGTGGACTTCAATATAAAGTTTGTGTTAATACCTTATATTTGTTGCTTTACTGTCTTTACTAAATTAATGGCTGAATTTGGAATATGTAAAAAGCAAAATCTCAGCAGCTTAACTTTCTCAGCAATCTTTGCAATGAACTCCTGCTAATAAATGTTGTAATGACTCCTGACTGTGAAACACAATTCATTTGGCATGATAGTTCCTTAAATACACTGGTCACTTAAAAAATTGTCTGCTGATAATGATTGGATTGGTATCTGCTGCCAGCAAACAAGGCAAAGCATATGCACAAAATACCCATGATTGTTTGATGATAAATCATTTTAATGATTACATTCAAAATTGTGAAATGTGAATGGTACTGATGCGGAAAATAACAAAGGCTGAGGCTCATCAGATTGACTGTCCATATGTGCATCACCACTGGTATTTCATTTGCTTCTCCTCTAGTGCCTCTCCCTTTGATTGTTAAGCTATATTAGGGAAAAAGTAACAACTGAAATCCAACACCTATTTGATGGCATTTATATGATTCAAGTTATGTGCCTTTCTGTTCTAAATATAGGTGGTTTGATAAAAGCTTTGTTTCCTAGTTAATCTCAAACTAAAATTAAGAACTGCTCTTCTACAGTTTTCTTAATAACTCGGTTATATTGATTGTTTTGGACTCTGAAAGTTTGCATGACCTGAAGGAAAATATGAATTTTAGAACCAGGCAAACCCCAGAACATAAAACAAACTGTACATAATTGTTTCTTTGTTACCGTTTTCTCCAAGGTGAGGAATCACTTGTTAAAGCAAGAGGAATTGTAACATTTCATTGCTATGTGAAGTTGGCATTCATGGTGGCTGTATTTTCAGTTTACTTTGGAAGGAGATGCAGTTGAGAAAAGTGAATATTTTATGTTGCATAGTTTGGCACCACCCTAAATGATTTAGCTTCAACTCAACAGCCAGTTTTAAATAATTCCAGTCCAATAGGAATTAGGCAAATGCCTATTTGTACTACAAAAAACCCCCAAAAACACCACCACCCCATTCCCAGTTTAGACTGTGTGTTGCTTCCTTCTCTCAACCTTGATCTCAGTATCAAACTTAATCAGAATTTTGGTTCTCTTTGAATTTGTCATTTTGGATTAACTCTTTAAAGAAAAAGAAGACACTAATCAGAGCACATTTGTGCATGATCCCCAGGCATGTTTTTAAGTACAGAAGGAGAAAGTAATACAGCAGTTTATATATAAAAGGCTTCAAATATGTTTTGAAAACTTGAGGTAAGCGGGTAGGAAGGCCTGTATATTAACATCAGACTTCATGACAAAGACATCCTGTCTCAGAAGTAGAGGTGGCACATGGTCGAGATGGAAAAGTAATTATTTCTAGAGAGTCAGCCTGGCAGTGTCACCTTTGAATTGGCACTCAGTGAACAAATGACAGGCAATCCAATAGGCACAGACTGAAATGCAGGAAATTCCACCTAAGCATAAGAAAAGAGTCTTCTGGACAAGCAGGCCCCAGTTCAGGAAAGAATTTTTTTGTTTATTAGGAGAGCACTTAAAGGTAGGCTTGGGTTGAAGCACTAAATTATGACTGCTTTTGTGAATAGGGATGAACACATTCTCCATCATTTGTAATAGCAGAACTTTCTAATCAGGATTAGAAAACAGAGGGCAAATCCATTTGCAAAAGAACCTAGATAGTGATGCAGCCTTTGACTTTTGATGCAAGAGTAAAGTTGTAAGACGGTTGCATGAGCAATTCTGCATTTGGGAGGCTTGTGATTTAGAGCAAGAGTTGAGTAAAAGCAGGAATGTGTAACTTCCTTCTTACTGTGAGTGACCCTCTTAAGTGGTGGTAGGATAAGGCCTGGATTCCTCACTTAGGGTGTGCAAGATCAGACCTTAGTTGCCATTGACTGTCGCAGTTGAGTTTGATGATGGCGAAAACAGCAGCATAAACTTCAGATGAAAGAAGCCATTTATTAAGAAAATCTTTCCCTTTATATATCCAGGGTTGCTGAAGCAAGGCACAATCATTGGTTCTTGGGTGAACATCTCTTTAGGATCATTGATTAGTTACAGAATAACAAGTTAGAATAGCAAGAAGTAAAAAACACTACCTGAACACATAGTTTATGAAAACACATGAGATGGTTTACATAAACTTCTGGTTCTCACCTTTGTCTGTGAGAAAGCAACTCCTTCTCACAAACAGGGCCAAGAGCTGGAAAAGTTCTCTCTGATCAAACTTGTCAGTGTCCAAAATTTACTATCTCTGTAAATAGTAGACAGAGTTCTTCAATACTTGGCCAAGCTCAGAGGGAATGTGGTCCCACATTGTCCTTCAGAATTGATGATATAAAGAGCATTAATGATCTTAGGTCTCCAATTTAGGTTCTTCAATGAAATGGGATGCACTGTTAGTGCTCACAGCCTTCAAATATGAAGGTGTAAGATTGTTTATTTTAATCACTTATGGAGAAATCTGATTAACATTTTTAAGCTTAGGAACTTCCATTGAAATGTATTTTATCTATTTGGTGGTGTGGTAACTCTTATGTTCCCTTCCAAAGAAAGAAAAGATGAGTTGCAAAGCAAAATTTTATCAATTTAGTCAAGCAGATTAGGAATATGCTTAAATTGGGCAACCATTATTTCAATCCATTATTAGCTTTCTACAGTTGGTATCACTCAGTAAATATTTATGGAGACTAAAGGGGAGAAAATCCACTATTTATTCTAATTTGTACACTTGGGGTAGATTTTCCCTTGAATATATATATGTGTATATGGATGTGTATATATACACATCCACATATATATGTGAAAGTTCTTTGAACTTTAAAAATTCTGCAATTTTCTTTCACATAAGAAATATCTTTTGTACTGTTTCCATTATTAGTAGATTGGTATGATATTAAAGTGAGCATTTAAAATGCACCTTAATTAAACTGCAGGAATTATGCCTTGCTTAATGTAATGAAGAAAGAGAATTTAAAATGAAGTAGCATCATTGTGTTCATTTGTAAATAACATATTGCAGCCAACTGCTTCTTAATTGCCCAGACTGTTGATAAATAATCCAGTCCTGCTGCTCTCCACAGACAATTTGCTTTGGATCAGACTAGGCAATTCAAATAACACTAATTACAGTGAAA
>VZTN01028277.1:3396-16438 GCA_013400515.1 Erpornis zantholeuca
ATAGTCTGAGAAATTATCAAAGACCTTTGAAAAAGTGTTTAGAGTTGTTTTGGTTTTTTTCCTTCAGGGAAATCTATTTTTAACTAGCAGGCATTTTTTATATTAAAAAACAATGCTGGTTTTCAAAACATTTTTTTTTTCCAAAGCTAAGAATCAAATTGAAAAATGAAACCAAGAAGTTTTGCCAGAAAAAATAAGGGGACCTTAATTTATTTCCCTTGGGGTATGAAAAGGAAGCAACAAAAAACCAAAAGCAGCAATAACTCTTTCAAGTTAATGCTTTTATGTAAAGATGTGCTTTAGGTGTGGAATCTTTCACATTAGAAATTACGTTGAAAATTTCCAGCAATCAATAATGTGTTCACACAGTGTGTATCATCCTCTACTCCTCTTAGTTTCCACTGCATTGTTCTGTTACAAAATAGAGAAGTCCTAAAATGCATTATTTAGCAGCAAGACCAGGCCTCAGCTGTCCGTGAGGTTACACATGTAACACCTCTCATCTTTCCTTAAAAACAGCTTGGAACCCATGCTTCTCTGTACCCCATTTTCCTACCAAAAATCCTTTTGTTCTTGGCCTCTAACTTCATATTCCTAATAACTTCCTTCTACTTATGTGTCCAAAGTGCAGGCATACCACTCTTTTCTGCTGGACAGGACCATAGTTACTCATTTCGTAAAGACCATAAACCCTTAATACTACAGTGGCTTTCTTCCTAATACAGTAAAAATGAAGCAATTAAGATTTTTCTGCAAGCTAAACTCACCTCGTTATGACATCAAAGTTTACTGTGACATTTTCAAATGTGCAATTATTTTCATTCCAGAAATGCATATTTGTGTTGGGAGGCTGCTCCTGCAATGTCAGCTCGCAGAGGCATTACAGAAACACCTTCCATGGAAACCTCACTTTCTACGATATCTGCCATTATGTTGTGTCAGACTTGGGCGTGCAAGGGGGAAGCCAGATCAGAGATGCATTAGAAGTGTCTAACTGACTCATGAAGGGAAAAAAAGAACAAAATCAATCACCCACATAAGTCACTGAAAGTTTTTACAGTGTTTTTTTCTTGCCCTGCCATCCAAACTTCAAAAGAGAACACAACAGTTTGCTGTCCCAAGCTCTCCAATCCCAAGCCAATTATTGCTTTCAAACTAGACTGCACAATGTGCTTGTCTTTTCATTGCCTTGACCAACTTGAAAGTTCCCTGCTCATTCTAATACTTTATTTAAAGCTTGAGGAGCTGCTTTCTTGGCCTTCGCTTTTCCTTGATTAAACAAAGCATAGTTTTAATGTTAAAGCTGTAAAATCTAGACATCATCAAATATCTCCTTCCTTGAAGCAAGCTTGACTACAAAGCTGGACCCTCCAGTTTGTTAGGAAGTACAATAATGCCATGCTGTTTGGTGCATTTTATGTATCATGTAATGAATGTTTCCTAGCATGTTGCTCATGAACAGTAAAGATGGGACAAATTGACCATGCAGCCATAAGTAAACTGGGGATTGCCTGTAATCTAGAACCAAGGCTCATATAATGACAGTACATGAATTTTTTCAAAGCTTCTTCTTCTTCTGCAGGCAATGAGAAAAGTCCTAGATGCTTGCTGTCATTGTGAAATTTCTTCCAAGTCTGAAGAAGGAAAAACCTGCAATGTGCATGTAGTGATGCTGCCAGTTACACGAATTGCCAGAGTACTAGCTTTACCATCCTATTTCATGCCTTTTTTTGAGGAATTAAACCCAAAAATAAATACTGTAAGACTATTTCTTAATTCCACAGTCAAAGAATTTCTCATTACAATTTTGGACTCAAACCCATATCCAAAGTTAAAGCATACAATTGCTAATTCCCTAATGTATCTATTCCCAGTATTGCCATTGATTTCTCTGGGGCCCTGTGTAGGTCACTTTGCATCTTTTCCCTTATTCTAAATATAATTATAAAGATAAATTAAAAACTACTTTTGACCTCAGTATCAGAAGTATTGACCTTGATATACTGACCTGTCTGTAAAAAACCCAAATACAGTTCTCATTTCTAGGACTCCCAAAGGAGGAGAATTTGACAGAACTTTTCTTAGGCTACTGAACCCCAAACATCTTTGGAAGGAATCTGTTCTGAAAGCAGTTTGTCTGACCCCAAAGTGCTGTTTCCTTCCTGCTTTTAATTGTCTAACTATGACTCTTGAAGGACTCCAACAGATGCTTTTGAACAGGGAGAACATTTCCACAGAGTAGCATTTCAACTCTTACACTCCAAGCGATAAGCCTTCCAACTCTTTATTTTTTAATTCTTATAACATTCCTGTTTTCATGCTCCCCCCTCTAACTTCCACACTGCCATCAGGGCCAGAATTGCTCTAATAATTCACACTGACATTACAGATACTATTAAGTCTACATACTTCAATGAAATTGCCTCTTTGCTGTCTCCTTTATGGCTTATAAAGATTCCTCATGGCTCACAAAATCCTATTTTGTTGTGGAATCTGTTGCATTGTCCTCCACAAACCACATCCAAGGCTAAAGAGATTTTTTCCATGAATCTTCATGCTGATCCCCATAAGTATTACACAGGACAATGAATGCTTTTTATTTCCTAAATGTTGGCCTCTCTTGTAATTCACTCCTGAATGTCACTGTAATTTGGTGCTGATTCTCAGTAGTGAGCATAAACACGAGTAAACAGTAATTGTGTGATGTGGCCATATTGAATATTCATGAAAACTGATTCTGGAAGAACGAACATTCACGACCATCTGTATGAATTCTTTGACATGCAGAGGCACTCTCCATGGAAAATAAAAGGAAAGTGCAGCCTCTTTAGTGTTCATCCAATCATGTGGTTTTTTTCTTCATTCTTTACCCACTCCTGCAGAATCTGGATGACCTTGTAAAGTATTCACCCAAAATGAACACTAATCAGTCTGAGGTAGTGCAGATCTCCTCATCCACTAGTGCAAAGCAGAGGAGAATGAAGGTGCAGTAGATGCCCTTTCCTGAGTGCAGCACACAGTGACTGGAAATTGTGACAGTGCAAGGTCTTTCCTACTCTGCTACTAAATAATAGAGGTCACTTCAGAAATACTGGGCAGAGGGGATGCAGAGGGGATGCCTTTTAAATTGTAATTCCCAGAGAACTGGAGCTGGGTCTGCCCTGGGCACCTCAGAAACTAGAAATTGTAGTATTAACATGAATTTGGGAGCACAATGTAACCAACAGACATCAAAAAATCAATGCATTAAGGGTATTTGTCTTTTGGATAGTTACAACTGCAGAGGAAACATTACTACCATACATTTTGACAAGGTGAATATTTAATTCACTGCTTAAGATACATTGGCTTTATTCTTTTATCAATGCTAGATACAGTAAATAATTATTTTTCACATATTCTATAAGGAAGCTTATTTTACTTGGGGCCTTTCCTTTCCTTTCCTTTCCTTTCCTTTCCTTTCCTTTCCTTTCCTTTCCTTTCCTTTCCTTTCCTTTCCTTTCCTTTCCTTTCCTTTCCTTTCCCCTTCTTAAATCATCTAATAGGTTGATTTTCCATTTTCCTTTCATGGTACAGAGACCTGGAAGTGTTGGCTGCTGGAATCAGCTTGTATACCCAGTTTATAACAAGACCTATATTTGGAGGCATGATCACTATAGGTTCCAATCCTTACTTGAAGCTCAATCATGAAATGCTTTAAAGCATCATAAAGGAAATTTTTTCTTTTAAATTTAGTAAGTTCAAATTTAAACAGTTATTAAAAACCTATTTACACAGTCTCCTGTTCTCAAAATGAAATAGTGGAGAACACTGTTATCTGAAAACCAGAGAGTGGAAGGATAAATTAGATTTCTGAAAGACCTTTCATTTTAATAGTCTTGTGTGTTTTTAGTAACACAGGTATATATATTTTTTACAATGTCATTTTTATCTTACCAATTCTTCTTTAATCTATTCAGTTCTGTCTCTCCACCCTTGGCCTTTTTCCTCCCACTCTGAGGATTCATAATGCTTTTTCAGCCATTATCTTTTCACCTAAATAATCCCTCATTTTCTGATTCTCAGGAACAGTGTCTCAGCTGAAAGCCTAATCCTGGCTACTGCCTATAATGGCTCCCCAGGATAAGTAATCATCTGAGCTATTTGACATCCACTTATGTTGGCCTTACTAGGACAGTAGAAGGATAGGGTTTTGTGCTTCCTAGCTTTCTTTACCAGCTGTGTCTTCCTACACAAAATCCTGCAGGCTTGTATGGCATAAGCAGCACTGGTTCCCAAAAACCAGATCAGAGTCTTGAAAGAGTCCTTAGGTTCATAAACCAAAAATATCATTAAAGAGGAAACAATTATTCACCACTGTCTTCCCACTCAGGACACATGAACGGAACATTTTATTAATCAATATGTGTTGTCTTCCACTAGTGTGTGATCAGGCATGGTACCTATTTCAGCCTCCTCTCAAGCAGCACCTGTGCAGAACAAAGGCTGGCAAAGATCCAGTGCCCTCATTCTTTAATGCAGAACTCCACATGAGTGGTTCAGTAACCACAATAGAAATAATTCTCACAATTATCCTCTCCAAAATCCTTCTGCAGTCTTTTTCTCCAGTGTCCTTTATGGATACCTTCTTGCATACCATTTTTTTCACTGTTTTCCATGCAGAAACCCAAGAGTTTCCAACAGTTCATCTATAGCCTCTGCAGTATTTGATTCCTATGCCCTGACAACCACCCTATGACTACTTGTTGCCTCAGTACCAGCTCTGCAATTTTTGCATACTCCAGAATATCTCTGCTCAGAATCACAGAGGGGGAACAAAACCAGACTGTGTCTGGTTCTACCTGTAACGTGTCAGAGCACAGCTGTATTTCCTAATGCTCCAAAATGTGAGGGCAAAAATTTATTTGTATGATTCTTTGGTGAATGTCTATTTGCAGAAGAGCAAAGGAACTACTCATTTAGAAACATGGGATTTCATTGTATCTGTCACTTACTTTAATCCTCTCCCTTTTCCTGCTTAAGGAGGTTCGGCTTTTCAATAAGGCCTTTTTCCATAGAAAAGAAACACCACTCTAGGTGATTTAAGTTATCTGTTATATGCCATTGGCAGCTGAAACAAGTACCCTGAAGATATTTGTCAGAAGCAGAGACTGTGCAGATTTCTGGATACACATATTTGATAACTATAATATTCCAGTGAAATCAGAAGCAGCTAATGAGCAGCCACCATTGGAGGAAAAGTAACATGTTATTAAATGTAATGTATCAAGAGTATCAACTCTTACTACATGTTTTGAAATATATTGTAAAAGGAAATCTACGTGAATCTATATACCAAACCATCAGTTATATGTCAGAAATTCTCTGCTTCAATGAAGATTTTGAAGATTTGTTCATTAGTATTTGCTAACGTACTTTTGATAGTCAAAGTGCCAGTTAACCAGTCATGTGGAGAACTTGTGGCTGGAACATTCCCTGCAGGGTGAGCTGCTGGCTGGCAGGACAGGGCTGCAAGCTGGGGAGAAGATTCACTGTGGGAAGCAAAACAGGATGACCCTAATATGGCCCTAATATTTGCCAAATTCTCTGTAAATTACACTTGCTGGGCAGGCATCACCCACGCAAGGGCAGGGATACTCTCACAGGATTGCTGGATCCTTGTCCCAAAAATGCCAAGGGCCAAGAGTGTTTAAATGTCTCCAGTGGAGAGTTTAAGTGTCTCCAGAATGAAGTAATGACTGGGCAAATGCAATTGTAGCTGCATACAGTATTCTATAATGTTATGTACTCAATGCTGCCCGTAGCAAGTTGCTTAGGCTGTTAGACTGTGCCTGGGAAATGCTCGCAGCTGGCGCTGAACTCACAGCTCAAGAGCCATGACTGGAGGATGAGGAGAGTGCGGATGCTGTCAGGTGTCAGAAGAGGTTTGTATGGGAGCAAGGGATCACCAGGGCAGGGCAGGGGAGCTCTTCTGTACTTACTGTATAACATTCAAGTCTTCTTTCCTCTGCTAAAGATAGCAGAGATGCCAGTTTAGTTCTCCTTTCCCTATTTGATTTATTCCATTTTAGTAAATTGATGGGCTGTTCTCTTTTCTCAGAGAAGATTATGTCAGCTTTGACATGTTATGTATTTTATGAGTTTATATCTGTCTTTAATGGGTACAATGAATTTGATTCTGGCATGGTCTCATTTACCCAGGTGATTTATGTGGTGATTATCCGACATCTAATTGATGGATCTGACAGGAAATCTGCTGCATTGGGATAAACATGGGCCGACTGATAGACACAGGTGAAAATTTGGGTTAGGACCAGATGTATTGTGAGGCACTGAAGCACTCAAAACTCTCTGATCCTTTAGCATCCCTTAGCTCTACACCAGTGTGTTTACAGTAAGGCACTGAGCAGAATGGATGTTTTTCACAATCTTATCTATAACAAAGCTGCAAGCCAAGACAATATGGGAGTTCATTCCTAAGAAATTAATATAACCCTCTCAAATGCTTTCACTCATACAGTCCACTAATGGTTACCATTAAAGCGTTAATTATTCCTCAGGTTTTTCAACCTTCCACAGTTTGATGATACCAAGAAATAATGAAAATAATTTGGGTCCATAGTGACACTGGTTTCAGCAAAAACAGAATAATTTTTTAACAACACCATTACAGCTTCCTTGTTATTAGAACGTTCCAAACTTGAAATACAAAATTCACAGTTTTAATTATGAAGCCCTATGAATAGGAGATGGGTTTCAAAACTCTTAAGACAATTTTTAAGCAGGGCTGCACATGTTTTTAAACATAAGTGTCTTTTAATCTAAAACTCTCTTTTCTGGTCTGCTTTATTTTAAGGTTTTGAACTATTTGAAGCCATTTATCTCGCTCCCTATGTTCAGAAAATTAAACAGCTTACAAACACTTTTTAGATTTAAAAATTCATTCACTGGGGAAAAGGCTGCATTTTAGAAAGAAGAGAGAAGTTGTACATGATCCATTTTTCCTGTTGGCCATGACATCTGCAGCAGCAGCACTTCACTTTTCTTTCCATCTTTACATGACACTGTATAATTTTATTATGTCACAAATAGTTTTCAGGTTACTAATTCCTAGTGGTTTGTGGGAAATACACTGTCCTGGTCTAGAAACCAACATGGGATTTGCTGATAATAGAAATTTTTTTGTTACTTCCATTTCATTTCCTACATTTTATTGTTGAAGGTGTGCTAGTGACCAATAATTACTGAATACTGTCCTCCAATTCAGTTTAGAGGAAATCTCTGGAGGCCACCTGATACAAACTTCTGCTGAAAGCAGGGTCAATATATTTAAAATTCTCCAAGATAAGAGAATTCTCCAAGAATGGAAACTTTTCAGGCTATTCTGATACAAAAAATATTTTCCAATGTAGGAAACATTCTAAACTTAGTGGTAAGATCAGGAAAATTTTAAAAGATACTTGAGAATCTCTTTTTGCTTTTCCTGTTGTCTTTTTCCTGTTACTCCTTCTCAGCCTTTCACTTTCATCAAGACTAACATGAAGGTGATGTACTGAGGAAAAAATTACTGGTCATCACCAAGCTGTACATGGCCTGGTGCACAGGTTTCTCCAGGCAAAAGGCCAAATTCTTTTGCATTTTTAAAATGAAATTGAGAAACACAAGAAAAGTGAACTTCTCAACCTGATGCCTTAGGTTTTAACTTTTATATTTTTTAAATCCTGTACTGCTAGTGTAACACTGAAGTTTCCTGTAGCTTGCTAAGTGCTGTTCTCTATGCTAAGATAGACATAACAAAGCCTCTTTAGCTTGCTCTCCAAGGACACCCAGACTGTCCTAGGCCCAAGAACTGTAAACCTTCATCTTGGGGAGAGGGGGGCAAGCTTGGGCAAATTCCATCATTGTCTGGGTTCTGGTTGGTGAATTTATGCTGATATAAAAGTGTGAAGCACTCGTGACCTGTTGTGCATTTTGGGATTCACTGAGGCAGGACCCTCTGGAGCCCCAAACTGTACAGCTGAAGGCCTTTCAAATAAATACCACCTTTATTCCTTTATTCCTGTCTAGTCTCTGTTTCTAGGTAACCCTATAAGGCATCAAACCAACCCCCCACTCCACTTTTAGACTGACAGTTCAGGTTCACTAATTTATCTACAGTAGTTTATCTATTTTATCCAAAATAACTAAGAGATTATTTTTAACAAGACAAACTGTGAAAATATGAACAATAAATGAAAAAGCAAAATCATAGAACTGGTTAGGTTGGAAGGTACCTTTAAATATCATCTAGTTCTAACCCTGCTGCCAGAGACAGGAACACCTTTCACTACATCAGGTTGCTCAAAGCCCCATCCAACCCAGCCTTGAGCAATTCCAGGGATGAGACACCCACAACTTCTCTGGGCAACCTGTTCCAGTGTCTCACCACTCTCCTGATAAAAAATTTCTTCCTTGTGTCCAGTCTAAACTTACCTCTATCAGTTTTAAATTATTGCCTTTTGTCTTCCCACTACAAGCCTTGGTAAATTGTGTCTGTCTTCCTTATGTTTTGAAAAGCCACAATAAATTCTCCTCAGAGTCTTCTCCTCTTTAAGTCAAATGCAATTATTTTGCACAATTTTAAAGAAAACGGGAAGCAATAGGATCCAAACAGAACAGGGAATTCAAGTTAAATTTCAAGATTTGAAATAATGCTTCACAGGGCAAATTCCGTGTATGGATACTCTTTAAACAAGACTGGATAACAATGCTTTCTAAAGACATTAAAGAGAATGTAATGACTAGTAATCTTCACCACTGTCCAAATTGTGTACATTAACAAAGAATGCACTGTTTAAGGAAAAGGAAACTCTTCTAAACCAGCTGCCCAAGAAATGGACTAGAATAAAAAAGGTTTGCTTATTATTCAAAGAAACCACACGAAAACCTTTAAAAACAAACTTTAAAATAAGTTTTAAAATAAACCCTTAAGCAAAGCGATGATCCGAAACAGAGTGGGAACACTATTTCATACTACAGAGAGCAGAAAAAGCAGTCTAGAATCTAAATTACAGGTCAATGAAGAACTGCCACACTCAATATTGTCCCAGTTTCTCTAAGTGAATTTTAACAACATGCCTGCATAGACAGAAAGGCTGGCTCTTGCTAGTTCATTATGCTCTCATATGACAGGAGAGGAGACGAAAATCTACAGTGCAGCAGTATTCACATGAATACTCTAGTAGATAGAGATAAGGAGCTCCCAAACTCCCAGCATGTTTAGAGAACTGACCCTAGAGAAAAGCATTACATCTACTGAATTGGCCCGTAGGGACTGATACACCAGATAGAAAATACTGAAAGTCAATCAAAACAACTGAGTAAATGGGCATCCCTACTTCTCCAGCAAGATTTTTGTTTTGTTTTTTTTTTTAAATCAGTGCTGCTTTATCTTCACACACCTTAGTAACTAGAAGGTATTTCTAAAGTACTGAGAAGTCAGAGATTTTCCACTGGGGAGAAATCTGATGCTTAAATAGAGAGCCTAAATATCCCTACATATTTTTTCAAAAATGTTTGTGGATGACTGAGGAGTACAAAGAATTACTTTTCTAATTAAAGAAAAACAATGGTACATTCCGTGTAATTGAAATGCAGCAAGTGCCAAATAAAACAAACAATAAAATATTTTAGTTTTTATCACACTGCATAGTTAAACTATGGTACTAAGTACCACCAGAAATCACTGATGCCAGCAGCTTAGGACTCTAAGTTGGACTTCACATTTGTATGAAGATTTGCAACATTCTCAATTATATTGGGTAGAAAAAAACCCAAACCAACTCTAAAACTTCATAAGCCTTCATGCATCAGTAAACAAGCAAATCTTTAACTGCTGAGAATTAGGAAGAAGCCTTCCATGTGGAGATGTTATTCCATAATTGCCCACCTTGGGGTTTCTTGTACTGCTCTCTGAAGCATCTGGTGCTGGCTTTAAGCAAAAGCACGGATGACAGGCCTGGCTCATAATGGTAATTCTTACTCCAGAATGTAGGGTAACTCTTTTTACTTTTTGAAAACTTTATAAGCCTGCAACATAGAAATCTGTATCACAGATGTTTTACCTGTGAAAATTAAGTGCTACTGATTAATCTCAGCTCTTCACAGCAGCATTGGTCCTGTGTAGATTAGCTATGCCTTTGGTCAGGGTTAGTTACCTCACCAGTACCATCCACTACAGACAATCTCAGCAATCTAATTTGTAGCTCAGCATTATGGTATTGCCATAGCTAACAGGCTTTTCTTGAAAGACCACAGGTTTTTAAGTTTGGAAGGCCTGAGGGTTACATCTTGTTGGGCTGGCTTTCTTTGAATTCTTTCTGTTCTTCTTGTGGTTTGTTTACTTGATTTGGCTGTGACAGCAACAGGTTTGGCACCAAAGACCACATGGCTGTAAACAGCTCAGCAATGCTTAAAGATGTTAAAGAAATGCAGGTTTAGAAGCTGACAAAACTGGTGTTAGGGCTTACAGAGAGAAGAAATAATATCTAAATCTCACATAAAGTAAATTCAGATATATTATGAAGCTGCAAAAAAATGAGAAGTGAGCAAAGATACAAAAGTATCAGCAAACAGAAATGACCCCTAAGAGATCCTGAGCAGTGGAAGAAGACGTGAAAAATTGTTTCCAGTAAAGGACACCACATGATGCTGACTCACCATAGCCTTGCCCATCACATACCAGAATGAAACCACTGACACAGGAACTCAAAGGAGAAGGAGAAGAGTGAGCATGACAGCAGGAAAAAGGAGCAGAAAATAAGTGTGCATATAACAATTGTAACTGTATTCATCCACCTGGTTGTCTCTTTTTCTGTAGTAATGAACTGACTCTTGATTAGATGGTCAAGATTTCCTTCAAAAAGTAAGCACTTCTACATAGAAAACATTAACAATTTATTATGTATTTATGTGAGGATGTAACAGGACACATTTACAGATTTTTACTCTGGAGGCACAAAAATTAACCTCCCTTTTGGTATTTCCTGAATGTTTATGAGAGTTGAACTGGCAAGACATTGAGGTAATTGACAATTCTTGCTTTAGGTATCTCTCTCACCTAATGGTGTTTCCTTTTGCTTCAGAATTCAAAAACTGGCATTATTAGCAATGCTTTCCACTTAGTTGTATTTATAATTTCTTGCAGCTTTTTTCCTAAGACTATTAGTTCCATACTTCACATAAGCTTAAAAATGTTAGTCTCCTGCACTGCCCCTGACATGAAGAAATCTTAGCAATACTCCACTTCATTTACTCACAGTCTCAAAGACAGTGAAAGTAACATTTTACTAAATGTGATGAATCCTGAAAAGAAGGCCCCTTGCTGAAAAGTAGGAATGTTTAATGAAGAAGAAGAGCATTGGAAGGGAAAAGACGTGTAAAGCAAAAAGTTTATTAAAAAAAAAAAAAAAGGGATTGCAGGAGGAGAAAGAGTAGTTTCAAGTTTAGGTCGAGCAAATACTTTTCTGTGAAATCAGTATCTTCCTCTCTCTGATAGAGAATATTTGGGCACTTTTAGTAAAGTCACTCGAACAGAGCACTTACTACATGCTCTTTGCCTCAGTTCTTGAGTGCCTGCCTTGCTACTCCAGGTCCGCTCAGGACAACAGTTGAGCATTTGCAATTGGAATTTAATTGTGCCATGAACACATAATAGACTACATAATGCAGAGAGCTCTTAAAAACTATGCCACAGACGTGTGACAGTGTACAACTACAAGCATGTGATGCTCTTCACCTCAGTCTCTGTGAACAGTCTCTCCCTTGGTCAACTGGAAGTAATAATCAAAACCCTTCACATTATGATACTAAATGCATTACCATTTGTAATGCATTTAGATATGTTTGCAATGTTTACAAAGGGAAAAGAAAAAATCTCTTAACTCTTCATAGCTTGGGATTGCTTGTAAACCCTGTAGTGCTCACTGAATAATAGAATAAAAATCAGGTATTGAGTATTTCTTCAGCAAGTGAGCATGATTCATGCTAAAATATATGGAGATCTTATGGCAAGGAATGAGTTAACCAGTTGGAAGCAGTAATGGACTACATGTTTTGTAAGTGAAAAATTAGGTTTGTATTATAAACTACAAAAACTTTTTTAACTCTGGAGTATCTTTAATATCTTGCATTTTTAATGTAAGTTGAAAACCAGAAAATGCTGCCTGTAAAATCAACTGACATCTCTGGGGTTGGACTTGTCAGTCACCACACATACCTCAAGCATCTGAGCTTGTGGAAAAAGTGGTATCTGCAGCTTCCTATCCTCTTCGTAGGCCTGTTAATTGCTTCCTGTCAACGGCTTCACAGGTATTTTACAGGACTCTCACGGCTGCTTTTATTCTGGTTTGTTTGTTTCTTAATAAACCAAAACAACAACAAACACCAAACGTGGCCAACATCAGACTAGGTCTTCCTCTCACAGCTCTTTGTTTCCTTCTATCAGATGATTTCTTACCAACCATAAACTCCGACTTTGTCTCCTCATCATACAGTTTATTCATATTGCTCCATTCAGGTTTCTCTCCTGATTTTCCTTGCCCTGACAGTACTGATTAACTGATGAGACCTTCAATTTCATTCCTATTGCAATAGGGATATAACATCATTTTTTCCCAGACAAACATTTTTCACTTGCCACGTGTCTCTCAAGGATGTTAAATGACAGCATCCCCCCTTCCAACCAGGCACAGCCTCCCTCCTGTACACACCTATTTCAGCTGTCAGCTTCCAATATCTTCACTCTGCTTCCTCTAGTTTTACAGATCCTTTTCTGCACAAAGAAAAAATCCTCACTGATTTTTTTCTAATTTTCAGTGCTTCACTGTAGTTCAGTCTAAGCAGAAGGTGACTGTGTAGCTCTACATGCACACTCCAGTGCTGTAACAGAGATGTCAGGGAATAAGTCATACACATTCCTTCTGTTCAGCAATAAATACGTGGTTTGGGCATGAGTAGTGAGAGGAAAGCTCATGTCTTTACAAACAATTCGATGGGTGAAGGT
>VZTN01028277.1:23038-35668 GCA_013400515.1 Erpornis zantholeuca
ATTTTAACCTTAGTCTGAAACACACAGTATTTTTATAAGAACATTAGAAGGCAGAACTTTCTCCTTTTTTTCTAACAAGCAAGGCAATTTCCATGTGTAGATATTTTTTGCCTTTCACAAAAGAACCATGATGACAAACTCTCGGGAAAACTTTCTTACAGTACTTCAGTTTTCCTGGAACAGTGTGTAAGATCCTACTGGTTTTCTCTCTTGGCTTCAGGAGAATGAACAATTCTAATTCCCATCTGCACTGCTCTGTTAACCTGTTTCTCAGTGCGACCACATTGAGCTTGCTCCCCAGAAGCAGGTGCTGGCCACATGCACCAAGCCTGGGGAATCCTTAGCCAGGACATTTGGCCAATAATTCCTGTGTGTATTCTTGACATGTTGGGACTCCACCTGCATACCCCTGGGAAGAGTCTAAGACCTAAAAGTACTCCAGGTGATTAGGAAACAGAGGCTTTACAAGCTCTGACTGGACCAGGGCAGGATGGGGTGGGGTTAGAGCACAGCATGCTCTCACTGAACAGTGAGAGTCCTGCAGCTGTTTAAATACAAACAACTTCTAAATGAAATTCCTCTAATCTCAGTCTTGCTTTTATGGAAAAACTGTCCCAAGTCAAGGGAAATGGTAGAATGAATTTTAAATAAATGAATAAATAACATCATTAGCACTTGCTGTATATTCTGCCTATAAGCAGACTTCCAGGCTGTCAAGAACAGGATTTAAAAAGAACTTCAGTGAGAACCATAGACTAATGAAAGTCAGTAAATTATTCTGGAGGTCATTTACTCCATCCTACCATTCAAAGCAGGGTGTACTAGAGTAGGCTGCTCGAGACCTTGTGTAACAGAGTTCAGAATATTGGCAAAGATGGAAATAGAGAAGTTTATAGTAGAAATAATGAGAATTTTTCAAGCTAGTAATTAAAATGAGAAATGAGTAAACTGCTTTGACTAGAAGCAGTTCTCTCTAATATTCACTCAAAGCATAAAATAAAATATTGGATTCTCAGCAGTTCTTCAGAATGATGTGAAGCTTTGAAAATAAATTCTCAATGGTGTACTCTTTCCAGGCAGCCTCAAAGGCCAAAAATTCCCAAAGGGTATAAGAACATCTGATATCCAAGTGTTAGTGCCAACTAAGAGTTCAAACTTGCCCTGTAGTTCTCACACTGAATAGTTATACTGTGGTCAGAACCCATTTAAAAGTTAAAAGAAGAAATACTGGAAAAAATAGCTTTTCACATGAACTTTCTACACAGATTTATGACTGGGTTATAAATTGTTGAACTCTGAAAACCATGTCAAATTTTAAAGAGGTATTCAACCTTCCTCTCCCCTGTCTCTCCTTGCCCCCCACTCCCAAGAGAATATGTGTTAGAAACTGTAAGTTCTAGCAGAGAACAATTTGAAAGATTGCTGTGTTTTACATAAGAACCATTGTTTTTTCAGTTCTTTGCCTCCAGTTCTACTTAGACCCTGAAGGTATATAAGCATCTGCAAAAAAAGAAGGAAAACAGAGTTAATTAAAAAAACCTAAAGAACATTTTTGGGCTGTAATTTTTTCTCTTTGTTAATTTGATTTTAACTTGATTGCCTGGATTAAAATGAGGACATTGTAGTTCTCAATTCAATTAATTCCATGGGGTATTTTCTGTTTTGTGAATTGGTTAGGGGATTTTTTTCAGAGATGAGGGAAGAGAGAATGAGCCTAGGTCTCCTTAAATCCACGCTTCTCTCTGTTGCTATCTGTTGATAAGTGGACTATAGAAATTTCATAGCTTCGATTGTAAAAAATTGAAAATTGTTCTGTACAAACATCCAATTAATGCACACAAAGTGTTTTATGGGTAGCCAGTGACAGTGTTTGTTAGCCATACTGTTTGGCTAACTTGAACTCTGTGTATTGCTGCCACAGGATTCCACTGTGACGTTGTAATTGCTTGCTTCTTAAAGGGAGGATTAAGGCAGTGACTGAAAGGGGACATAATTATAATTTCCTAAACTCTATTCAATTTGGATTTAGGCAGAAAAAGCACAAACTTCAGGGGATTTCTTTAGTTCCTCAACCAATTATATGAAGTAACATTTCTCCATTATACAACACTCATGTACATAAACAAGATAATCCTGCATAGAAATAAGCCTGCATACAAGTCTTTTAGCTTTGTCAGCTCAGCAGGAGACTTCTGTAGATGGCCTATATGTGTACAGGATGTGATTGGACTGAGGATCAGAACACTGGTTTTTACTGGGAATGTGAAAGCCACTGACAAGGGATCATTGCTCAGTGCCATTGCTTTCCTGGGCAGAACTGCTGAGGTACAACTGACACCTGTCATCAGAGTTCCAGGTGGATATTACAGACAATCAAAAGCTATGTCAGTCACAAGGCTTCCTAATCCAACTCTGCCTAATGAGCAAAACAAGAATTTTCTCTCTCACTAAAATGTGACTATTTTGATCAGCCCAATTTTAAATGCTTCCCATAATGACATTGTCATTATTTTCCTTAAGGGATCCTTTTATTATGTGATGGGGAAGCCGTTAAATCCAGATTCTTTTTCCTGGGAAAGGCAAAGTTCCTGGAGCTACAGAATTTATTGATGATTACTGAAATAGAGAAAAGCCTGGATTAAGGATTATGTGTCTTGTGACTTCTTTCCTTTCTGAGGAATGGGAGGGTGTGTGGAGGGAGAAAGCAAAAGGGAAGGCAGCTGTTTTGATCTGCACATGAGGAAATGTGTTCCTATTTTTCTGTGTATTTTTGGTACCTTATCATGTTTCTGATGCATCAGGTTTGTATTCATTAAAAAAAAAAATAAGCATTTACTAGTAGTTTATTAAAAGCTCTACAAAACAAAGTAAATATAACTATCCTCTCTAAGCAGAAAAGAGTGATTTGGATCAGTAGATAATGACCTATGGAACGAGACCCAGACTTTTTACTCCTAATTGTGTGCCCTCTTTCATTCCTCTCCTGCTACCCTGCCTTTATTTCTGTTTGTTTTTTTCCCCCTCTGCACTTTGTGCATCTCTCTATTGCTAGCAGTTTTCTCCTGGAACAGCTGGTCTTTGTGTATAAACAAATAACACCCATGGCTCCTATCCCACCATTATGAAATTTTTTCCCTGATGACACTCAGGAAAACAAAATTAAATGATTGGTTCAGAAAAGCACTAATAAAACTGTAGGGAATCTCTGAAGCAAGACAGAATTTTAAGGATCTTCTTTTGCTAGGAGCTGGGGAGCTGACATCTGCTGCCGATTTGTGGAATTTATTGTAATAGATTTGTCCGGGAGCGGCTCCATGATTAACCTCGGTTCACATGTAACAGCTCCCCCTTGTGTGGACATTTCGTAAAGAAACAGGTAATCAGGTTGCCTTGCTGAGTACAAGTTTAAAGAAAACGATAGTGAAATTAAGCAACACAACACTAGTTGGAACAGAGAAAAAACAGACACATTAAAACGCATGTTCCTCTCATTTTCAAGGTTGTGGCACATGACTGAGGTAATAGTTTTTCATTGGATATCTCCCCTTGAGTCAAATCACCCTTAGGAAACTAAATGGCAAATGTCCTTCCTTCAGTTGAACATTGTGTTCAACTTTTACTTTAGGAGGAGGGAGAGAAATGTGTTTGTCTGACGTCAAAACCACAAAGATGTGTGAGTCAGTCTAAGCTGCAGCACCTTGATACAGAAGTTCCTGAAAGACAAGATTTAAACAAAGACAGACTAAGACAAACAAATATCATTATTAGATGCAAATGAAATGCAGGCAGTAGGAATTCTGCTTTAGTGCATAGCCCTGATGTCAGAGGTCCCTGCAATGTCCAGGCACAACCATTTAGTCTGCTTGAGTGTTCCTCAGCTGGAGAGTGAACATTGTTTCTTTGCCTTCAGCTTTTTAGAATCAGTAGTCCAAAGCAACATTCTTCTTGTCTTTATTTGTGAACCGCAAATGTAATACCCAGTTATTTCCCTGCCTTTGGAATGGACTTAAGCAATTAGCCACATCTCCACTTCACTTTAAAAAAGCTGTGAAACCCATCATTAAATTAATTATAATACTTAACTTACTGATTTCAGTGCTTATGTTCAAAAATGCACTAGGGAAAACTTCCAATCAGCTGTCACTTCAATCTAGAGACACCTAAACTCCCTGAGGCTTCTCAGACGTGTGTGGGTGGCTGCTACTTCACCTAGTTCTGGCAAAGCAAATGGGCCCATGGTAAACCCTTACTATTAGAAGTGTATAAATTAATCAGAGTTATTTTCACAGAACTAGGCTGAAAAGCAAATAGGTTGTTGGCAACTAAGTTGAGTAAATAATTGTCATGAGCAAGAGGAATGGGTGGGGATGAGCACAGATAATGGCAACATCGTTGTCTGACTCAGCTTTAGCCTTGCTGGTATTTTGCACACAGAAGTGATCAGCTTGCTGTCTAGGACACAGCTATGGCTACTTAGGAAAAAGGAAACTAGGTGTTTCTCTCCCTAATTAGAGTAAAAATTCCCAGTACAGCTGTTGTACATTGATAAGATCAGACCCATGGCAACTACATTTTGTAACCATGGCTTGCTCTCTTCTAAAATCTGTCAAATGAAGAAGGAGATGGCAGCTGCACTTCATGTAATAGCCTGGCACTCAGCAGGAGTTGGCAGGTGCAGACATTTTTTCTTTTGAGGAGGTTAATATCCACATGTCCTATCTCCTAATGCAATAATTGATCATCAGACTCATAGCTGCTCACGGTGGTGGTGCATGCTGAGCTCCTTTGGGAAGCTGTCACAAAGAGAATTCAAGATTGCTGTACCAGGAATTCATCATGTTGGAGATCAGTAGCTGGGATACATTCCAGGAAAGTCAATGTTCAGGTTCACTGCTTAGGCACTATTTACACATTTATGCACTGGCTGGCTGACAGTAAAACACATAAAGAAGTTTGGCAGTGAGAACCCAACACTCCGACCCATCTAGATGTGTGAACCTGGTACAGACTAGGCTGGGTACACACCCTCTGGCCCTCTCCTTCTGCTCCCCACAATCTTAAGACGAATCTGTGCACCAAGACATGACTTTAGGAGGAGAAGGAGGAGTGCAGCCTGCCTTCAGCCCCATGAATAGTTTTTAGTACACCAGGCAGGGCACCTTCTGAAGTTGTAAGTTTTAGATTACCTGAGGCTGAGGGTAATCTAAAACTGAATCACAACTATTTCGTTGGGTCTGCTGCAGATACATTCCTTCTCTGCCTCATTTTTTGGATCTCAGCAGGATTTACAGAAAAATGGGTGCTCAGGTTGTGGACAATCTTAGCATGCATGGAAGCACAGCTGCTAGTCCCTATAGAGCTTCCTTTAGCTGCCTTGAGAGATCTGTCTTAATGAGAAGGCTCCTGAAGAGCTGTAGGGTTCACAGGGTTAGGCAACAACTAAACTGCAACTTTTGGATTAAAAAAAATCGATTTAGGAGCAGATCCAAAAATTATTGAAATGAGCTTCAAGTATCTAAGATTCACTCTTTAAATTATTCTCTTTATATTGATTTGCCTATCAAATACATTAAAGCTGATGCATTTGCATTATTAGGACCTGCCATCTGAAACAGACTGAGATACACTGGTGAATTCTTTAAAGGTGCTGTTACATGTCCTATTTCCCCACTCTAGTAGCGGACAGTGTTATTAAATTATTTTTAATTGACCTTATCAAATGGAGTAATTACTTTGATGGTGGTAAACCAAACACTGATCTCTTACCCAGAATATATATGAGAGGAAATGTGGTGAGATATGCTTTAATTTTATTTTTTTTTAATCTATTTATTCTTAGACTAATATTTCACATTGCCTCTCTTGTGAAAGAGTGAAGTAAAATTTAAAAGCACTGTAATTCTGTTAAAACAAACAAGTAATGCCTCACACTCCTATTTTCAACAAACATCTTGGTTTTCAGTTATTGGAAAACTGCCTTTATGCTTTTTCATATGAACCAGCAGTAGAAAATATTCCCTGTTGATTATGATTCCACAATAAGCCCATTACTAACTCTCAACTCTGGTTTCAGAAAAAGTATAAATTTGATGGATTTACAATGCAGGTATGTTTCTAGGGTAGAAATATCATATTCTGCTAGAAAATGATACTGATTCTTACTGGAACCAAAACAGAATGCTTTATCTCTGGAGGTCTGAAGGGACTCCTTTTTGTGCAATTCCACTGGGGGTCAGATTTAGTAGACTGTTATCCTCTCTAAACCACCCATGAAAAATGGAGAGCAAAACAGTGCACAAATAGGCAGTCCTGGAGAGAGCACCCAAAGCCACACAGATTTGAGCGACTCTTTCAGAAGACCTTTCCCACAACTAAACTGGATCTTCCCAACAAATCTTGCTTCTAAAAATCAGCTGCAATATTCCCCATTTAAACTTCATAAAACACACATCAGTATGAGATAAAGACTAAGCTAAAATCTTTCAGTCTGAACTACAGAGATCATTAATTAAAATTAAGTGTTATGGTGGAAAGTTTTCAACAACACTAACCCTGGTGGTACAACCATTACATCAGATAACAAATCTATACAAATATAACAAATTGGTATTTTGTATCTGAAATAAACCTGTAATCATCCAAACAGCAAATTGGCACCAGTGAAATACAGCACAGGAGCACAGGCATGAGAAATAAAGAAGCAGGATGACTAAGTGCATGCACGCAGTAACCCACCTGGAATGAGTGCTGTCCTCTTCAGGTTCTCATAATACATACTTTGTGTGAGGATCCATTGTACCTATTTCTCACTCTGGCCTTTGATGTCCTAGCTACTGCTGCAGATTTTAAAATCAGATAGCCCAATCTGTTTTCTTTGTCAGGTACCATAGTTCCTAGCAGCCTGTCCTCTGCAGAGTATAAAATTAGGAATTGTATGCTCTTTGCTGTTAATATATTACACTGTGTTTGCAAGAAGTGTGATAACAAAGGGCTTATTTCTCATGCCCCAAAATAATTTAATTCTTGAAATCAGTGAGACAGGCAGCCTTATTCCCTTTATACAATACTTTACTCTTGGGTGTGTATCAGAGCCAGAACTCCAGAATCTCAGATTTGGCCAAACCTCCAATTACAGGGCTGTCTGAATAATCCACCTTCAGAATTGCCCTACAGAGTACAGTTCCAGTTCAGCCTTGCTCCACAAGACTTTCACCTGCATGGGTGCTCACTGTGCCCAGCAGTGCCACGCACACACCTCCTGTGTCTCTGTACAAACCACAAACAATGAGGCAACCAGCTCACCATGCCAGCAGAGCTCTAGCACCCATGCTCTCCCTGTAGCTCAGTGGCTTGCTGCTGATGCCATTTTTTCCTTAGGCTGTCTGCACATTTGGCTTTCCTCTTTCACCAGCTGGGGAAGGTTACCAGCCAGCTGCATGCTTCTGAACAGACAGCAGATCTGCACAGACATACAGGCAGAAGAAAATACAAACAGGAGCCAGTATTTGGCTAGGAATCATTGCTTTTGACACATGGCTGTTCCTCCATAGTGCTCAATCCCATCCATCCTCTGCCCATCTGCTTTCCCCTCTGTGTTCTCACCCCATGGCATTTGCAAGGTCGACACCTTGCTGAGTGACAAGATGGAGGACATACTCATATAGAGGACATTTTATGTTCAGGATGGAGTCTGGTACATGCACAAATAAAAATCAAAACAGATTGAATCACCCAAGGATGACACAGAAATATTTCAGAAGGAAAACGTGGCTGAGCTCCTACCTGTGATTCAATTAGTCATCTACTCCAGTGTTTCACAGCAAAAGATGGCTTTTTAGACTAGGACCTAAAGTATATCTAGAAACCTGAATGAGTCAGAAATAAGTTGTCTTGAAATATCTTGGGAACACACCTCTATCCACCCTGACAGAGATGCTTGCATGTCTGAAAAAATTCACAACCTGATTTCCTGGCCAGTCCAGAAGGATGTAGAGATACTTCTCTTTTTATTCCTTCACGAAGAGTATAGTTTTCCAACCAAATGCTATTGGCACATTTCCAGTGTTAAACCAGGGACTTCTCTAGAGGATTGTGACTGGAGAGGCCCCTCTGAATGTTTTGTATGTATTCCTTTGTATAGAGCCCTGCTAGTAAATGACTGCATCCCCTCCAAATGCATTGGCTTGGAGTATATTCATGAAGGAAAAAAAATCACATAATGAATTCCCCTTCCTTGTGCCCTGTGCATCCAAGGAGGTGTTCTTTGGAAACTGTAAGGATGTATTCAGTACTTACAAACTATATGAATCTAAGCCTGAGGAAAGATGTTTTTAGAGCAGCATCAAATTTGAGCTCTTTCCTTGATCAAGCTTTATAATATACATTTTTCCTGACTAAATGTGTGTCCAGCAGGACTAGAGCAGTGATTGTCCCCCTGTATTCAGCCCTTGTGTGACCACATCTCAAATCCTGTGTTCAGTTCTCGACCCCTCACTACAAAAAAAAAGACATTGAGGATGTGGAGCATGTCCAGATAAAGGCAGTGGAGCTGGTGAAGGCTCTGGAGCTCATGTCCCGTGAGGAGAAGCTGAGGGAGCTGGGCTTGTTTATCCTGGAGAAGAGGAGGCTCAGAGGAAGCTTATTGGTCTCTCTTGAAAGGAGGGTGTAGCCAGGTGGGAGTCAGTCTCTTCTCCCTGGTAAGAAGTGGCAGGACCAGAGAAGTGTCCTCAAGCTGTGCTAGACGGGGTTTAGACTGGATATTAGGGAAAATTTCTTCACCTAAAGGGTTGTAAAGCATTGGAAGAGGCTGACCAGGGAAAGCAGTTGAATAAGTACCACCATCCCCGGGGATATTTAAAAGATGATAGATGTGGCATTTGGGGACAGGTTTAGTGGTGAGCACAGCAGTGCTAATGGTTGGTCTGGATGACCTTAAAGGTCTTTTCCAAACCAAATTACTCTACCATTTTAAGCTCTGTTCCACCTACAGAAACACACACAAAGTCCCAACCAGTGGCCTGTGCCATGTCTTTCAATGGTTATGATCTCTCAAAGGAAGTAGCATCTGGGTGTTATGGCAAAAAGCATGTGCATGGACTCAGGCCTCAGCATTTGAAAAGCCTTCCTGCATGGTGAAGGCACTCAGGCAGGCCAAAGTCTGTCAGGATGGATACTGGCAACAGATCTTTGTGGGACCCAGGCCCAGACAGAGCCTGAGGGAGCAGCACAGAAGGCTGTCCCCGTGCAGTCTTCAGTGACAGTGTTCTGATGTAGCAGAACACACGCAGTAATTGAGATAATACAGCTGGTAATGGGATAAAGCAGCACCTGCTGATTGCTTTGCAAACAAGACAGGTCCAAGAGAAATAGAAATCCAAGCAATTTTATAGACACAACATGAGTTGGGGTGAAATCACTGGAAATAATGTGGGAAGGCATCATGAAAAAATATTAAACAGTGACTTGAAGAATTTGTGTATCGAGAGAGCTTACATAAAATTGTCCCCTGTCTAGTAGATGTTATGGAAGGAAAAACAGAACATTAAGAATGGAGAAGAGAGGCTATGGAGGCACAGAAAGAAAAAAAATATGCTACCATGGGAGAATATGTAGGTGGAAATATGATCAGTGTTGTACACAGGAGCAGAGAAATGTTTAAATAAAACATGTCCAGCTGGTTTATTCTGCTACTGTTCATAAGTGAAGTGAAACCATTGAGACAGAAGCCCTGTTCTGTGTATTTAATCATTTTGCACGGAGTGGGATATTTGAAGCTTTGAGAAAATACATCAGAAAGAGATGCAAAAAAGACTCAAGGAAACAGCATGGGACTGAAGCAGATTTTAAACATTTTTCAGGGCAATGGGAGGCTGAATATATGAAGTGTGCAGTTGTCTTTGGAAATGGATGTCTCTTTGGTATGCTGTTACTCAGCTGCATCTTTCAAGCTTGATTAATGCTTAATGTGATTGTCTTTAAAATCTGTCAGCATTTGGCACAGATCAGATAAGTGGCTGTGACAGAAGTGCAAATATTTGTACTTCAGTTTTGTACCCTGATGTGGTTATGATTAATAAGTTTTGCTTATGCACCTCTAGAGATTGTTTTGTAAATTACCCTGCTTGGATATATTAAATTTATATTAAATCAAAATGCTCAAATATATTTTCCTATGGGTTTACTATTTTAAATAAATAGGCAGCAACCCTGCTTAGAGAACCTAGCTGGCACATTTTAAAAATCGTGGCAAAGTTGAACAGATTAAATTGATCAGAAAGAGAACGAATCACAGGATATGTCCCTTGATACAGGCAGGAAATGGGACTAAAACAATACTTTCAAAAAATAATTTTCAGGAAAACAGAAGAGATGGAAGCTTTTCCAATAAAGATAACAAAATATTCCAGATACTCTAAAATGTAAAATTCACACAAATGAAGTTAGCTATTTGGAGATAGAGGACAAAGAAAGAAGGAGTTGTTCACTAAAGGAGCAATGATGCATTAGAGATGTTTTTTGCTATCCCCTCTTTATGTGAAGGACACAAAGCAATGGGGTCTTCCAAAGCTGTGCAAAGAGAGAAAAAAGCAAAGCTTTTGTTTTTCCCTGTGTTCAGGCAACCTCCTGTTACCATAGGTGTGTAATGGATCTTGGTAACATCAATAAAATAAATAGTCACCAACCATACTATGCTGAAAGAGAAGCTTTCTCAAAATCATTGCTAAAATGGAGTTACAGTGATTGAGGAGAGTGGCTGGGGAGGATGGCTGGTGAAAGATGAAAATACTTATAGGTATTATTGATATTTATTGGACTGTAGATTCTTATTAGATGCTGGATTATTAAGGTGGCCGAAGAGTCAGAGAAAGGAAAAATCCCCATTGCCTTTGACAGTCTGATTTTTTGGGACTCAGTCTCATAGGGAAATAATTGCCACTTCTTGACCAGAAATGACATTTGGTCCAATGGAGGTCTGAACTTACTCAGGCTAAAGACACAGGGTAGGTAATGTTGTTATCCTTACTTAAGTTTCAGCCCAGCTCTCACACTTCCAACTCCGATGGTGAGCTGCTTCCCTTTCCTCTCTTACACAGGGTTTCACAATTTTCTCTCCTCTTTACTTTGATCCACCAAAAGACCAATTTCCTGTAAAAATTCCTATCAATGAATTTATATCCTTACTCTTTGGAACTTAGTTTCCTACTCATGTTTTCCTCCCATAAGCTCTCCTAGCCAGTTTTTTTCCATATGCAATTGAGATTCGGCAAAAGGTGCAGGCAGAGTGTGAAAATGTTTGATAGAATGAAAATGATAAAATGAGATGAGACAGTTGTCAATGATAAGGAAGGTTGAAATAAACTGTACCCTAAATCTGAAAATAAGATCCTTATTAAAACAAAGATTATTAAATAATTCCTAAGTTAATATCTATTTTTGCTTTGAAATGTAGCCAGCCCAGAAACTTCCCAGCTCCCACATCTGGCTTGACATGAATTTTAGATAGACTAACTGTTTTAGATAAGTATTTTTAGCTCAATTCCTGTCCACATCTGATTTCCTCCTGTAAGTCTGGAAATTTTTTCTAAGTAAGAAATTCAGATGATGATATCCTCAAAACAAACATATATGTTATTCCAGAACTCTTCAAAGGACAACCTTCGTCAAACATAGCACAACCATTCTGATAGATACGATTGTGTGGCAATTCAGATTTTTTTGGACCCTGAAAAGAAGTTCTCTTGTTTCTTCAAGCTGAGAACCATGAATATTTGAATACAAATTCAGCTTTGGGACATAGCTACATTCTGTTGTATGTGCTGATTGCAGAGTGAGATGCTTGAAACTGTATTTCAAAAGTTCTGAATTTGTAAGTTGCAAACAGCCTGTCACTAGAGATTATTTCTCCCCAGACAACAGAATGACAGCAAAGTTATTGTCTACATTTTAGTGATCTGAACACTAATGGATTCAGTGAGAAGCAAAAGGTCTATAGAAGCCAGAGAGCTCCATTCTGTCCTTGTAAGTCTTTGGGCGGCAGGTTATGGTCTGTGAATGATCAAATCTTTGTCTTGTTTTGGTGACTGAATCCTTAAAAGTGCAGTGTTCAGCTCCTGATTCTGCTGCTGTTTGTGTAGGTTTCAGCACATGTTCTATTACAAAGTGTCAAAGTAATGCCCCTCTGTGAGGGGCTCCCTCCCCTCAAAACGAGACTCTTCAAGACGTTTTCAAATGCGAATTGAAAATAGGATCTCTGAGACAATGCCTTTGTTGTTGTTATTTTTTTTTTTAATTGAAACTATTTGAAAAAAAAACCCCAAACTTTAGTGGTTTAAAACTTGGAAAGCAATACGTTCTCAGCCATTTAAGATGTTAGATATGGTCTGTGGATTCAGGAGCTTGAACTTAGTGTCTAAATCCTATCTAAATTCTATTTTGTGTTGAACGCTTCCATATATCATGTTTAATTTAAGAAGTGACTTAAGATATATCTTGTCTGCTGATCTTATTTCCAACTATTCTTGCATTTCAGCCCAAGCCATCCCAATACTCAAGTTTGAAGGTACTTTAATCTCTAGATGGCTTGTCAGATATGCACAAGGATTAGAATGTGGGTCTTTGTTGTGGTTGTTT
>VZTN01028279.1:0-36329 GCA_013400515.1 Erpornis zantholeuca
TTTCATTCTTTTTTATCTTTATGTTGACTATTTCTTATTTCACTTGATTCCCCTGATACCTTATGTTACCTGGATAATATAAGTAATCTCTTGGATCCTATATTTGTAATATTTAAATATTGCACCAATAATGCAATCATATGTGTTAGGAACCTCTCTATGCAGCTTTCTCTTTGAGCCTCCACATATGGTTCCTCCTTGTGTGTAACTTCAATTAATGCTGAATTCCTTCTGCCATGGGGGACCAGTTTGGCTTATTTTTTTTAATTTTTTCATCTAGAGCTCTTACAGTTGACCACATGTGGTTTCTGTTCATAATAGAAAATATTACATCCGTGTCAGACATGCACAATTAGTTGAATTCATCTCTTTTGATGATATTCTTAAAGTTATTGTTAAGCAGAAAACAATTTTAGCAGAATATGTTTCGTTTGTGCCTGTAGTTGCATAGATTTCTGAATTTATTTTTATGATTTTATTTTTGTAACCTTTAACATTTAAACTAAAATAAAAGAATGATGTCATAAGCTGGAGCAGCCATTGCAGAAGTAATACATTCTCAGATACAAAGATAACGAACTGTCTACCTCTTGAAGCATTTTAATCGACATTATATTATTTTGGAAGAATAGCACTTTTATATAGTAATACCTTTAAGAGTTTCAATTTCAGATTTTTATCTCAACTTTTCATACACCTTTTTCCTTTTTAATAATTTAATTTCCTTTTTTGCATATTAGGAAACATAACGTGAATATATTTCAAGATAGGAAAATGCAAGAAATTTCTTTCTTGTCTGTGATATTACCACTTTTGGTTTTTAAGAACAGGAGTGAACTACTTTCTAGGCTTTACATGCAGGTTGAATCTTCTCTGGTGTGTGGGTGTTATTAGTATTTTTAACAGTCTCAACAGTTACTAGAGTTGTTTTAATGCCACAGAACAGGGATGGCTTGTTAGACTCCTACAGTAATATCAAATGAGCTGTAAAAGTGTCTGGATTGCTTGGAAAAATTTTAAGTGCATAGACAGAGCTTAGCATTTATTTGCCTGCAGTCTTCCTGGTTTTGATAAAATTAACAGTATGGTTTTTAATGTCTAAATTATGCAGATTCAGACTCTGATAGTGCTGTAGTACCAGGCAACACCTTATTTGGGAGCATAGCGTTTGAGTTGGTTAAAATTAATTTTTGCTGAGTATTTCTTTATCTTGCCATGCTACTTGTCACTGTGTGAGGAGGTGCTGCAAGCATGTTTGCCACCTTTTGCTGTAACTTCAGGATCTCCAAGGCAGTACCGTTTGGCCATTGTGTTCACTCCTGGGGTTCTTCCCGTTCTCCCACAACAGCCAAATTTGTAAAGGCCAAATGCATGTGGCTTGATGATAAATGTGACTGTGTTGCTTAAAACAGAAGGAACTATGCTTCAGTGGCTGTATAGGAAGTCTGGGGTACATATGCAAATAAAGCATATATAGTAGGTGGTGTGAATGATCCTCAGCTTGAAATACTCAAGTTTCCAAAGGTTCAAACCCTTCATATGCTGTCACCTTCAATTAAAGTACATACTGGTGTGTTGAAACAACTGGTAACACAGCATGCTATTGTTTCCAAAGATAAAATATAGCAGTTCATGGTTCTTTTGAGTGAAACCACTAGCCCTTCATGGGTATTCTCTTTTGCAGTGCACAGTAGGAGAATCTGTAGATGTGCCTCTGAAGAGACAAGTGAGATGTATGTCTCTGATTTTCAAGATTCTGCTGGAAATCAATTGCTGCTGATTTTTATCTGGCAGCTTGCCCTTGGCTCTCTCAAGGAGGTCCCAAATGATCCATCAGGACAGTCCCAAATGTTCCGTGAGGACAATCCATCAGGAGAGTGTTTGTGGTGGTTGTCTGTTTGCACTGGTGACACAAATAGCCCACAGCTTGTAGATAACCTCAGTGAGGTAGATAAGGACAATCTCCAGTTCATGAGATAAAAAGTTTACGGAAGCACAATCAGCATGGAAAAAAGCTGTCAATTAGTTGTGACTACTTTGACTAATAGTAGGGAGTGGGATAATTGGATGTTTCACGTGGATTTAATGAAAGTGGAACAAATCACTGAATTACAGGGGCAAGTTTTTATGAAAGTCTTAATACTGAAAGTGATAAGGGGAGGAAAATTGATAAAAATATTAAACAACTCCAACCATTAGTTTTGTGGTTTAATGAGCTGTAGCTTTCACTGCAACCTGAAACATTGCTTGAACTTGGTCAGGGGGTGCATATCTAGTACAACTCTAAAAAGATGCATAAATGTAAACATTTGATGTATCCCATTGAAAGCAAATATATTCTTCTGGTTAATGGTCAAAGTAGGCCACCTCAGCCATCTAAAGAGAGCCCCATGGAGCAAGTTGGTAGCCATGAATGACCTGCAGCCAGCACAAGGCCAGACGGGTGCATCCCCCACTGCTGCAGGACCTGTGGTGACACAGACTCCATCTGATACAATGGTGACACAGACAGTCTGTGCCCATGGACATGGTTCTGGATAGTCAAACCCATATGAAGGAGATGGGGGTAGCAGAACTTGTGAGTCTGGGAAGGCCTTCTTGTTGCTTGTTTTGGCATTTTAACAAAAATAGTGTGCTTTTAATAGTGGCTTAAGAATTCTGTCATCTCTTTATTCCTTTTCCAGTTGAACACATTTAGAGACAAAAGTAGTCTAGGAAAATCCAGGTTTGCTTTATGAGGAGGAAGGACTCACTCAAAGGTCAATTTATCTCATCCTGGAATAGATAGTTAATGTAGGTGGTTTTAAACCCCCTGCAATGGTACTGCCTTTCCCAGTTCAATTAATCAAGAAGAAAACCACACATAGCTGTAAAAAGAGCCAGCTTTCAGTCACAAGATTCTCTTCTGTCGAGGCAAACCCCTGATTTACTGTAGCATTTGTGTTCTCCCTAGATGTTTCAGTTACCTGTATTTTAACTTTAGAAGCAAAGTCATTCCTTAAGTATGCATTCCATAGATGTTGTACAATGAGTTTTAGAAACAAAACTCAGGAAATTATTTTTCTGTATTTATATATATTTTGAATACTTCCTTAAAAGTATGATTTAAAAAAGATATTTCTTAATCTTCAATCTTCCATCTCTCTATTTATGAGGGCAACTTAGAAAATTAAATGAAAATAAATGCATTTAATCTTGCATTCACATCTCATAACAGCCAAGAAAGGACTTTTATTTTCTGTTCCATGCACCTTGGCTAACAAAATCTTGACAGTTTTCAGGCATTTGTGTGCTGCAGCATTTAACTCCAAATGAAATTGTTCAATTCTAGGTTTTTGTCCTCATTAATGGGTTAGAATGTGTATTGGAAGTGTAGCTGAATAGAGATGCAGTGTTTTGTAAATTGTTACAAGACTACAAAGAAAAACCTTTCTATTTTGTTTTCAAGAGGGAATTAGTTTTCAAGTTCTGATAACTATGCATCTTCTAATGGAAGAATCACCTCTCATTGTTTCTCAGAATTTGGGAAATACAGTAAAGCATATAAGCCATAAAGACACAGCCTCAACAGATGTGCATTTCTCTCTCATGAGGAATACATTTATTTTCATGAAGTACTTTGACAGGTAGATGGATTGAATGGAAATGGATGTTCATATAAGCTTTTCTCTCTCTGCTGGGCAATTAAAACATAAGACAGAATATTGGATTCTTTAAAATTCTTTATTAAAACAGAGAAGTGATGGAACATTGACAAATGCTTGCGCTTGATTGCTTTTGATTTCATTAACAGATGAAACTGTGGAGACCAAACCTTCCAGAATACTTGTTTTGCTTCCATATTTGGAGTAAATATCAATAAATATTTTTTTTTTTTTTTTCTATTGCCTACAACCATGATTCTTTAGAAAAAGTATTTTATTATTGAGTTTATTTTGTTATTTTGTTAGAAAATCCAGAATGTGTCAACAACTTGTTCCTACTACGTCCAAACAACCTGTTTTTGAAGATCTTGTCAAATCAGGAAAAGACTTGCACATACATGGAATGAGTCCAGATTAGCTTTTCAGGTGTTAGGGTAAATTGGTGAGGAAATGTTTTCATTGATCTACTTGTAAATGCTCTGCATATTTGTCCATCTTATTGCTTTAACTTAATATAAAAATGGCATAAATAGAATCATATTTTATAAGTATCTTTTGTCGTTTGGACTTGATTTACTTGCAAGTAAATCAAGTTGCAATCTACCAATCTTACAAGAGCTTGATCTAAATAACAATGGGAGAAAATTGGTCCCTCTTAAGGTAAAAATATATACTTCCTATTAAAATAACAAACAAGATTTTATTATTTCATGGACTCCATATTTAATTTCATATTTCCTTTTCAAGTATTTGCGTATGAGATGTTTAAATTATTGAATTAAAGTCAAATCGTCTTCTGAATAACTTTTTTTTCTGATGGGCTTTTTTAAAATTTGAAATCTTCTTTGATTACAGTGAAATGTTGCCTTTATGTAGAATATATGTAAGGAGTAAAATTGGATTAGGTAGAAAAGGCATTTATACTAAAATCAGCTGCATTATAAGTTGTGTAGTCACAATTCTGTCTCTTACTTCTAGTGCTGTTATACATCAGCTAATGGAACTTGGATTATTCTTCTGTCTTCAGAGTTCAATTTCAGAAGTATAGCAGATAAGACATTATTAGGCATTAATTTTTGCTTATAGTGTCCCAAACCTGATAGTACTGAGATTTTCGGGATGTGTCTTTTGGACCAGATATTTCCTGGGGAGGGCCTTCTAATAGAACAGCCAGTAAGAAAAAAGTACTTACCTAGTTTTGATTACCAGCATGTAGGAGTTATGAGGTTTTTCTGGTACCTTCTATAGTTCTTAAAATAATGCTGTTAGCATCAAGGCGCAAGAGTGGTGCAGATAGAACATAAAAAATGCTGACTAGGCAGTTTTATTGCAAAATAATGTGGGTGTCAGAAGTGAAGATGAATTCTGTCAGAATTCTAGGCATGAGGAAGTAATGGTTAGTAGTAGGATTTTGGTGAAAACAATAGAAATAAGAAAATAATAAAAATATTTTGTGAGCAAAGTTCAAGTCTGATATAAATGAGGGTGATCTGAGAACAATAAAAAAGTCTGTCCTAACATATCTGTTAGTTAGGAACATTTGTCTAGTTTTATCTACGTATTAGGAAGAAAGTACTTTTTAAACCAAAGCAAATTCTCATTTGGATGACATTTTAATAAAGAATAGTTATAGTGAATCTAATTATTAAACTTAAATCATAATATTTAAATGATCCTAGCTTCTATTGGTATCTCAGTTCCAGCAGTATTTAAAATTTATGAAAAGAACCCCAGAAATAGATTTAATATAGAAAAATGATCATACTGTGTAAAATTACCAGATCATAAATATATTCTTTGATGTACTCTTTAAAAGAGAGAAACTGAGTACCAAACTACATACTGGAATGCATTCATTTGTGTTCTTAGTTTGAAACAGATACCAGCTGCATGTTTAATCCATGGAAATCCATGTTATGTACCTAAAATGCTAAGTCTCCACCAAGCCAAATGAGACTATGTCAAACTTGTCCTCTTAGGACATAAAGTCCTATGAAGGTCTGATTGCTGCACTGATAAACAGATTTTTTTCAGCCTTTCCTGAGCTGCTGAAAGTAGCAGTATTGATAAAAATGTGCTGGCACATGTTTTGTTTTTGGCCAACATTCTTGCTGTGTACCAAATCTGCAGCAGGCTTGCTGCTAATGTGTGCTTCTGCATTTTCACTGCTGATACCCCTCGATGGCTGTGCTGTCTCATACTGCAGCACAATATTCTTTTGCTTGGGGACATAGACCGACAATTCTTAAAAATTGCTAAAAGGCTTTTAAAGAAGTGGCTTTGCTGAAGGACTAATTTGTTAAATATAAGACAAACCTTAAAAGACAAATCTACTCATTAGAGGTTTTATAGCTCAATCATTTATTTGAGAAGTGTTCTTTAAGAATCAGGTGTAGACAGTGTAAATTACATAAACTGAAAAACAGTTATTTTAAAAATGTTTAAGTTAAATGGACAAGTTGGTTTATTTCTTTAAGCGTTAGAAAGTCTTGAAAGAAAAATGTAGACTTAAAATGGCTACATTCAGCATTTTGACATTTTCTGTTCACACATGTTCTAAAGTGCATAATAGTAACTTTATTTTCTCACAGAGTATATAAACTGAGGCATAGCCCCCAGTAGTAAGGCAATGAATGTTTAAAGCATTTATGAATAAAGCTACATCAAAGGGTAATTAGGTGATTATAATGGTACTTTCTTTGAGAGAGCTGATTTTAAAAACTCTGTTGCTCCCAAGCTTAATTATTTTAGTAATGCTAACATGTTAACAACCTCAAATTTGTTGCAGCCAGCTACAGTTAAAAAAAAGTAAGTATGAAATCTGAGATTTCTATGTCACTACCTTTACTTCCTTTTATATAAAGGAAGCTTTACTAAATCTTAATAATTCTCTTTTTTATATACTTCTTAGCTCATAACCAGATATTGAGAATTTTCCCAATTATTATCTGCTCTTGTGCTATATGTGAATGCCAGAGTACTTCGATGTATTGTATGGTAGTTGCACAAGCCACTGCTCACTGTTATTTCAGAGGTGACAGGCAGTGATGCATCAGCTTCCATTGACAACCTCTTAACTTGGGTAGTTGTGAAGGCAGGTCTAATTTATGTCTTTAGCTAGCCAGTCTATTGCCACCTCAGTGGTGCAGAAATAGTGGGATACATGCAGTTGTAGCAAGATGCTGTTTGTGACATCACCCCTTTAGTAATAACTAAATGAATAAGAGTTTTTTTTTTATTTTTTTACAGCTAAAGCTTAGGCTGTTTGTAAACATTTCTTCATCTTACTAAAAACATTTCCTGGTATCGTGTCACTCTGATAAACAGGAAAGTGCAAGAGAAAAAAAAAAGTTTTCTTGGTTTCTATACCAGGACAGCTTTGTCATCTTTACCTTATCTAACTCATAGGTAGCATTTCAGATTGCTAATCTACATTGGTCAATTGTTTGTTGGTGATGCCAGAATTTCAGTACTTAAAAAGATTTCTTTTGGCTCTATAAACACTGTTCTTTTCTTGTTTCCCAGCCACAGATAAAATCAGAGCTATACACAATTTTGCAATATCAGAGCATGTCTTTCCTGTCTGCTCTAAAACTGTAGTAAAAACAATTAGCATTTCAGAAATAAGATTTTTAAATTTCTGATGCTTAACTATTTAAGCCGTGGTGAAAGGAAAAAAAAAAGCATAGAACAAAAGATTAATTCTTCTCCTTGAAATCAGTACCACCCTCTTGGTTCACCTTATAGAAAAACGTTGACGTCCCATCTTTCCATTTTGTGATCTGATGGTAGCACTCTCACTGATGTCAGTTAGGGCCATTATATTAATATTCAGAGAATGTATTTGAATTATTTTTCCATGAAAATTCAAGGAGTGAGAGAACCACTGAAATCAATGTGTAACAGTGTATATTACTTAACTCAATGTGATCACTGATAACCATATTATAATGCTTATATTCATCCATTCTCAAAAATGCTGTTAGATGTATCAGCCTGGAAAAGTGATTAAGTCTTTTCTTTTCCTGTGATTTTCATAATCCTAGATTGTATATATCAGCAAAAGGGACTTCATACCTTTATTAAAACCTCAGTATCTGCATTTATATTTATAATGTTAGAAACATAACATTGAAACCTGCAAGTTGTGAAGGATAAAAAGTCATGTTTAAATAGAGAAACTAAATTACTCCTTCCAAGAGCCAATAAAACTGAAAAGCATTCACTGTAAAAGTAATAAAAACTTATGAGTCCCATTTTAATAAAACTACTATCCTCTTTCCTGATGGAGCTGGATTATTTAAAGGATAGACTAGTGACATTTTATGTCTTGCAAGGGGTTTATGTCTAAGGTGAGGTCTCCTGAAATTAATATAGTCATTAATACCACTAGCTGAACTAATCCAATGAATATTTTTAACTTCTTGAGTTCCCACATACCTTGACTGAGCTATAATGAAGATGTGATGACAGGGAAAGAAAGAAAACAGGGGATAATGATGGGTAGGCGGACACCGATTTAGATGGAACAGATAATGGAAAAGAATATCAACCATTGTGTACAAACTGCCCAGTATTGGTATGAAAGGAAGAAGAATGAGGTCCAGGTGACAAACTTTTCTCTTGGTTTGAAAGAGAAAAACACAGGATATTAAGAATAAAAGCATGTGTCATCTGACAGTAGTAAGAATTCTTTTTGATATTAGTGATCAGATACCTACCACTGAACTGAGTTTGCATGACCAGGTTTTGGTGGCAGGGATAGCTTCTGAGAAAAGTTGCAAGAAGCTTCCCTCATGTCCAACAGGGCCAGTGCCAGCTGCCTTCAAGATGGGCCTGCTGCTGGCCAAGGCTGAGCCCATCCATTATGGCAAAAGTGCCTCTAGGATAAGAGATCTAAAAGGGAAAACTGCTGAATGGCAACTTCAGCTGCAGAAAATAGCAAGATGGTGTGAGAGAAACAATTCTGCAGCCAGCCAGGTCAATGAAGAAGGAGGAGGAGGTAGGAGGTGCTCAAGGTACCAGAGCAGAGATCCCCATGCAGCTCCTGGTGCAGACCTTGGTGATTCAGGCTGTTCCTTCTACAGCCCATGGAGGTCCATGGTGGAGCAGAGATCCACCTGCAGCCCATGGAGGAATGCACACTGAAGCAGGGTGAATGCCTGAAGTAGTCTGTGACCCTCTGGGAAGCTGGTGCTTGAGCAGGCTCCTGGAGAGAGGAAGTCATGGTGGATCAGGTATTCCGGGAGGCCTTGTGACCCTGTGGGGGACCCAGCGTAGAGCAGTATGTTCCCGAAGGACTGCGCCCCATGGAAGGGACACACACTGGTTCAGGGGAAGAGTGTGAGGAGTCATCTCCCTGAAGAGGAAGGAATTGCAGAGACAGTGTGATAAGCTGACTGCAGCTTCCATTTGTGGTCCCCCTGCACCATTGGAGGGGAGTTGATAGAGAACTTGGGAGTGAAAGTAGACCCAGGAAGATGGGAGGGGTAGGAGAAGGTGGTGTAAGATTTTGTTTTACTTCTCATTATTCTACTTCGATTTGATTGGTAAAAAATTAAACTGATTTCCCCATGTGCCTGTGACGGTAGCTGGTGAGTGATCTCTCCCTGTCCTTATCTCAATCCCAGAGCTTTTCATTCTATTTTCTCTCCCCTGTCCAGCTGAGGAGGGGAGTTACAGGGTGGGTTTTGTGACCACCTTGCATTCAGCTGCAGTCAGCTCAGTGAAACTGCTAAGTAGTCAGAAGTCTTCTCTCTCAGGTATTCAAGTAATGCCATTGAAAACGACACATTATAAAATATTTTGATGTATATTATAAAATATTCTGGTGGACGTTATAAAATACTCTGGTGCAAAATTCTTTTGGATCTGCTTCTTTACCACATAACATGAAAAGCAGAAAGGGTCCATTTTTCCAATGAGTAGAACTGCATCACCAGTTTTTCTTCAGTGGGACCTTATTCTTTGGCTTTGGTGTTTATGACTGTAAACTTAGAAGTACCTTATTTTAAAAACTCTTATTATCTGCAAATAGCAATCTAGGAAGACAAACTTAAAGAAAACTGTTCTGAATGTACAGCAATTACCCAGAAACTGTAAGTTTGGACTATTACTTAGCCTTTATTGAATTTCTTTCCTGTTCATTATGAAATCTGGTTAATAACTGTCTATGGTATACATGTTGTTTTTAAATAAAATTGTTTTTCTTTTAATTCAACATGATGTAAACAAGCAAGCATAAAACAGGTATAATTAAAACCAATTAAGTAAAGGCTTGAATTATATAAGGGGGCATTTTTATTTGCCTAAAGGTGAAGAAAATCTCATTAAAAATCTAGTGTTGTTGAGTCTTTTATCACTGATTAGTACAGGATTCATTTTGTGTTATCAGAAGATCTAGCAACTGTCTTCTGTGTCTTTTAACATGGAAAAACTTGATGTCATGAAATTAATCTTTAGAATCAGTTGGTTTTCTGTCAGCCCAGTTTGTAGAAGATGAGCAGTAGGAGCTGTCAGATAAAACTCAGAGTTCCAAAATACAGCAGATATTCCATGGGTAATAATGAGATTCCAGTTCCTCCTGTCTGTATCACTTAAAATCACAGTAAATAAGTGCAAAGAGACAGTTGTGAGAAAAGCAACTTTGATATGCATGTCGTAGCAAGTTAAAAAGTAAAACTTTGAATTATTTACTCTGTGTGTTTAAAAATATTTTAACCCATAAGAAATACTAAATATTGTTTTGTTTAAAGAAGTACTGGCTAGGAAAATAGCCTCTTTCTGATAAAAAAAATTATATTATTTCATTACTCAAATACGGTTCATTAAAGAGAAAGCAAAGATATCTAAAAATTAACATCTGTATCTATTGAACCTCAAAAAATTTGTGACTAAAGTATTCTGTCAGATTTCTTTTTCTAATATGGATCATTAGCTGTGTCATCATGAAATCAGTGTTAATATTTAATCATATTATGTGGAATTCACAACTACTTTAATTAGCTGATATTCCAAATTTGAGTAGCTTCTTTTTGGAACACCCAGCTGTGTGATAATAGCTGAAGTCCCTTAGTAAACTAGGTACAACATTGTGAATAGGTCAAAAAACAGCTTATGAGTAAAAAAGTTAAAAGCAAAGTATCTCTATAGATATAGAATGTTATTTATGAAATGAGAAATTTGAGATAATGTTTTCATTAGATGAAGGATTATGGGCATGCTTCACTATAAATGCAACATTTTCTGAAAATTAAGCATCTTGAAGGCGAGTCAGTTGTACTCTCAAAATTCTGGCCCTCGTGGCTTTTGGATATATGCTGCCAATGGCAGAAACCCATCACAGTTTGAATTGATTCAGAAAATTAGGTGTTAAACAGTACAGTGACTTATGGCTTAATACTTCATTTGTTCTCTTGATGAATTTAAAGGTCAAAACAGGTTGGCATGAAATGAAATAGCAGACTGAAAACAATGATCAAAATGTAAAAATCACACAGAACAGTTTGGGCTACAAGGTGTGGAATCAATTGTTGGCTAAGGCACTACAACAACAGTAGTCAAAGGGCTATCTATAGTACCTGTAGGTGTGCAACGTAGTATGAGGAGGAGTAATTTAGAATCAGCAGAGCTAGCAAATATTGTATGTTGTCAGGAATTCTGTCCACATCGAAGGGACAAGACCTCCTATGCTAATGGTAGCAAAGTTCGATTCTCCGTGTCTTGAGCCACAGGATGAATACTGTTTCCTCCAAGCTGCTTTCTCAAGTAATGAATGCTCTAGAAAAAGCTCTGTGACACACACAGCTTTTTGTTTGTCAAAGCAGAGGGTCTGTGCTCTCTCTTTTTTCAGCTGCAAGCCTTTCATGCATTTGACAGCCAATGCCCATAAAGTTTCTATCTAAATTCTAATTTTTGGAGTGAACAACGTTTCTTGCTTCCACTTCAACCTTGGGTTTCCCAGGTTCTCTGCAGTACTGAAAGCTGCCAATAAATATATTCTGGCATGGTCTGGCAGTATGTGGGAGCTGCCCAGTGCTTGCAGGAGCGAGCAGAGGAGGCAGTTAGGGCTACAGTTGTGTTCTATGCTGGGGAAGACGGGAGGCTGTTGAACAATGTTATATGGGGAAAAAATGTTATTTTAGCTGGCATTTAAGGCTTTTGAGGTTTCTTTGGTAATTATGAAAACTGTCAGTAAGCAGTGCTAAAACTTGAACTTGAAGAATTTGCCTTTTAAATACTTCTACATCAACTTAAAAGTCTGGACTTTTTGTTCAAATAGAGAAATGTGTCTCTCAAACTGCCTTACAGTATAGACTTCTTGCCTTCTTCGTTTTGCCATTGATATATTGTATTTTGCTGTCCTTCCCTTCTCCTTTCAACACTGATGTCTTCTACTTTTTCCACTTTGTACTAAGTGGGAGATCTTTGGGGTATTTTGCACTCAGGTGTCAGAACTAGAAGCCAGGTTTCCTGCCAAGTTACAATATACCCCTCTAGACAGCTCAGTTTCCTCCCTGTTTTCCCACCTTCTCCTTGGAAATATTCTAAATTATTTTTTCTGCCATCTTGCACAGTATTAACTCCATATCTTGCCCTGGTTGCCTCTGCTTTGTAAGTGCTATAATAGTTATAGTTTCTATCTAACACATTGTGTAATATCCACCACCATGCTGTGAATTCTGACCCAAAGGGGAGGAACTATGACATGGCTCCTCTGGTCCCAGTAAAATCCATGTGGAACATAGAATGATTGTAGTTTTTCTGTAGTCTGCTCCCATGAGGGTATTTAATGTCACCCTGCTGCTGATATTCCTTATATTTGCAAAAGCTTAACACCGTGAAACTTAATACATTGACATTTCATACTCCTCTGCTAGATTAGGTGAAAACTGTTCAGCAAATTAAAAGAAATTTTTCAGACAGGTAGATCTGTGAAGGTAGGCAATGAAATAATTTAGGAGTTGATTCCTTTTTTTTACTCCATGAATCAAATCCTGTCAATCTATCCATCTACCTATCTATTGGTATATCACTTTTGGCTTAGGTTTCTTCAGACTGAAAATTGCCTGAAGCTACAAAAATTTCTAGGCTAGTTTGAACGCATAGCTACATGTTATGCTTTTCGCTAAACATTTTTGGATGTTGTTGGACAGGATATGGTTCAGGTGAACAATCCTTATTTTCTTAAACTAAACTACAGTGGAATTGTTCTTTTTTTCCTTACAAATTGGACAGGAGACTGGTGGACAGATGGGAAAAATTACGTAATTGTGTGATAACTTACTCTGTTAGAGCTGGGCACCAAATTGGCCAAATTAAAGAACTATTAGGGAAATGCAAGGAAAAGAGGAATTAAAACAGAGGACTAGGACCAATATCTACAGATAAATGCATGAGGCTGACCACAAAACTAGAAGGTTTGGTCATGTGACCAGAGAGCCTTCAAAACTGTTTTGTTTTTTCAGTCTGTTGTAAGCCTTTTAATAATGATATACGTGTCTAGGCAGCTGTTCTTCATATTTGAGCGTTTTGTGAACAATAAACACAGTTCACAAAACTTGAGTGTAATAGGTAAATTGTTACCTTTTTTAGCACTTTCTACCATGAATGGAAATTATACAAAAAAAAAAGATTTGTTTGTCCTTTCAGCTTATGGAGTAGTTTACTCTGTTACAGAAGTATGTTTTAGGGCTTTTTTTTTCATTCTACTTCTCAGCCATTTCACATACTGACAAAAAGCATTGATTCTATCTGTGTGTTCAATCACTTCATTTTATTTTTTGACACTGGTCTCTCTGTTGAGACTCAGATGTGTGCATATTCTTAGATTTCCTTTGTGCCTAAATATAGTAATACTGCCTGTTCTTAACCTATTTTCCCAGATTATGCCCTTGTAGATTCGGATTCACTTTGAAGATTCCTGGAGTAAACTCTGCTTTTAGAGCTAAAAAGTTGACCTGTACTCATACTTTGCTCTAGTTATTCAGCAAACACCAGATATGTATACTTTTTATGCATTTGTCATTTTGAGATGCTGTCTGCTATCTATTTTTGAGTGGTATGTGTAGGTTATTGTTACTCCTCTGTTTAGCGTTCAAGTGGCTTTTGTATTATGTCTTCTCCATCTGAATGCTATGTTGTCTGGGAAGAATAATCATAATCTTACTCACAACAATAACTTTTTAATAATATTTTATTTGAATATAGTAGAAATTTGAATGAATATACATTATTTTTTCTTGTCATTCAGCATTGATCCAATAAATCAGATAGAGACATAATCCCTACTGGGCAATTCTACACAAAAAGAAAATTTAATATAAACTGAAAATCATGCTCCCTGGTAAGTAGCTGGCACAAATATTAGATGTCAAATAAATTCAAAAAGTCTTTTCTCATCTACCTCAAGAAGATTTGTCAGAACTTTTATTTATATATTTTTCTAAATCCCTGTGTAAAGCACATCCCCATAAATTGTGTAAATCTAGAAATGGTAAATCTATAAAAGGTATAAAAATATAATATTGAAATACTATAAAATGAGGCTTGATGCAGAATTCTAGTGAGCTCTCATGCTTCCATGAGAAGGCAAGAGCTTTGAAGAGAATCTGCCTTGATCATGTCTCTATAAGGTGCTCCTGAAAAAGACCAAAAAGTTTCTAAAGTCATAAATCCAGCATACACTGGGTAATTATTGATAGAGAAAAACACACCACATAGCTAGCTTAGGCAAAACAACATAAACAAGGTTTCAATATTACTCTTTCCACGGTAAGTGCACAGTAAGTGAGTCCTTGAAAGTAGGTCCTTCATTCATGATTGGTTTCAACTACTTCTTGACTTTCTGGGATTAAAAAAAATTTGAATCAATGCCTCTGATCCTTACTAGGTTTATTTCTTTGCTGATGCCTGGTTGCATGTGCTCAGCTCCCTTGGCATGCTCTGCTCTGGCATACCTTTCTGCCTTGGGACCTTCTGTCCCTTAATGCTCACTTGGCCACTATGATAGCACACTCTTCTTCTAGCTCCATATAATTTTATCTGACTCACTCTTCTTGAAAAGACAAAGTAGACATTTCAGAACTGTTGTGGGTTGACACCGGCCCAACGCCAGCCACCCACAAGAGTCTCTTGCTCACCCTTCCCTGCCACAAGCTGGGCAGAGGAGAGAGGGGCAAAAAAATAACTTGGGGTTCATGAGTTGAGATAAGGACTGGGAGAAAACACTTCAAGGGCAAAACAGGCTTAACTTAAAGTTACAAAGCGATTTTATTGCTAACAGAATCAGAGGAGGATAATGAGAAATAAAATAAGCCCTTAAAACACCTTTTCCCCCCAGCCCATCCCTCCTTCCCACTGACGGGCTGTGGGTGGATCTCTGCATCCCCCGTGGATCCCCATGGGCTGTGGGTGGATCTCTGCCTCCCCCGCAGCAAAACCAATACAATAACACACGTTATAATAGGTCATGGCTGTCACAGAAGCCAAAATCTAAATGAAAAGTAATTGCAAAGTATAAACTTTATATTATAAAGCAGGACTGAAGTCCTGAGAAACTCATCCCAGTATGTTTCCTTGGAACACAAGAAATATAGTTCCATAGGGATTAAATAAATAAATAATTTAGCATAAAGTTGCTGATTCTAGTGTAATTCTTTATTTTATATTAATATTGCTTTATATTAGCAATAAATGAGTTCAAGTAAATTCAGGTGGTAATTACAAGGAAAAGAAGATTATCAGCACACACCTCACTGAAAGCTGTTACTTAGAAATGTCCATTACATGACCTAATGATTCATGTATGTAAGTTGACATACTGGGGTTAATATACCATAGCAATTCATATATCTGCAAAATTTGGGTTGAGAACAACAGCCTTTGATGTTTGAGTATAATTCTTTGAAACAATATTACAAGAGATTAAGAGCACCAGTACTTTCGGTGTCATGATATGTGGAACATTACTTGCTGAATCTATTACAAGGGAAAAGAAGTCTGCTAGCAGCAGAATGGCCCTCTTATTTGTACCATATCACTAACAGTAAATGAAAACCCAACATAACTAAAAAAGAAAGCATTGCAGATGTTGTATTTTTTGGAGTTCACATTTATTTTTCCCTTCAGTAAATGAATTTTAAGAAAAAAGGAATATTCTTTAACAGATTAAAGACATGAACAGTATTTAAGAACAAAACAAACTCAAATCAACCTGCCCAAACTGCAACATAGGGAAGAAGCACCATGTGTTTCTTCCCCTGGTGAATCTCACTTCCAACAGACAATTTTCAGGGACTGTCTGAGTCACAAGTTACATTTGTATTTTTTTGTTTAATACCTCCAAATAATTCATTATGCACCCTTCAATAATTCTGGTGACCTCTTTTGTTCCTCTTAACACTTTTGGTCTATAAAACATCCTGTGGTAATAAGTGTCTCATGGTAATAACAGTTGTAGTACTGATGTTGACAGTAATGCAATGTTGTTTTGAAGTGGAAGTTTGTAGCAGACGTCTAAATATAAATATTGTGAGATTTTTTTTCCCTTGACTTCGCTGTGTATTTGTATTTGCTGTCCTCTGGAACAGGTTGTTTTGAAATTTATTTATTTATTTGTTTAGTCAAATGTCTGTGCAGCACAGTAAAAAAGCCGTAAGCAAATGCTATGTTCTTTTTAGGAAGTGTTAGTGCAATTTTACTTGTCCTTAGTGTTGAGCTAATTTCCTGTCTAGCAGGCACTAGCAGTATTTCACTTTTTCATTAAAGATAGAAGGAGAGAGAGATATAAAAAAAAAGTAAGTGAGGAAGATGTAGTAGACAATATAGATGACAATACTAATTGATACAGTGTTGTAACATGCCACTGGGATAGTATATAAAGCCTTCTGCTTCTGAAAACTGCAGTTCAGCTATTGCTGTTTGGGTACATGAACAGTGGTAGAATTTACTTTTTTCCTAAGTTATTTGATGGAATTAAGATGAGAGGAAATGATCTTTCAGTTATGTGAACTGGTTACTGAAACTACCAAATTACCAGTATGTGATTCCTTCCTGGTGATTTTCCACTACAAAACGGGAAGGAAAATGAATTTAGTTTTTGATGGAAGTGGCTGCTGTCGTGAAGCTCCTCCCTTCTAGCAAGTCACATTTATCTAGCAAATCATTTATCTCATATAAATTGCCATTCTCTAGTTTGTCCATCATCATGTTTGGTTTTAGGAAGAGCTGTTAATGAGGTGCATTTCTTCCTTGATGTGTTCGCATAAGTATTTCTGAAGTAACTTTATTTAAGAATGAAAATTTCATGTAAAGCCAGTGGTTTTTCACTTCTATGAAAACGAAATGTGCTCAGGAAGTGCATTTCATTGTGTAAATAAGTGTCATTGCAGTCAAACCCCTTTTAACTGTTGGCCACTGCCTTCCTTCACCCTATTTGCTTTCTACTCTTCTTTCAAGTGTTTCAATTCCTGTCAGATGCTGAATGAGCTCTTGCAGCATTCTAAGGCATCAGGAAGCTAACTTGGCCACCAAAATAAAAGCGCCTTTGATGAGTTAGCATGCTGGAATTTCTCACTAATGGGCCTGATGGGCATCAAAACCAGAAAAATAGGGAAGGGCCATAACTAACCTCTAGCAAAGCTGGCTTTGAGGCATATCTTTGATATGTATTTGCTATGTTCAGTTTAGATCTGCAGTCCAAAGTACTTGCTTGGGCACATCCAGGAGGTAGTACTATTCAAAAAAGTATTTTTACCTGGTAATGGATAGCACTGTACAAAAAAAAACCTTAATTGATAAGGGATAATGTGCCTGAATCAGTTGATGCTAACGAGAACTTTGGGAAATCCAAGAGTTAGTTTGCCGCAACAGAAGTAGAATTGCAACTGAGAGAGGATGACCTACAGGAAGCTTGGACCAGAAGTGTTCATTTTGTGAAAGAGGTGTGTCTTGTTTAAAAAAAAAAAAAATTTCTGGGTATTTGTTTAAATTGCATAGAAACTTCCCAGTACCTTGAACAGAGAAATCACTTTGAACTGGGATCAGAGGGCAAGATAGCTCTCAGGTATGCTATTGCTTTGTGTTTCTGTCACTAAATATAGAAACCTAGTGCATTTTTGCAAGCTGTGCATTTTTGACAGAATGAACTAATATTCTTTCACTTTAAAATTTATCAAGTATGAGGGGTTCACAGACCCCACTCATGTCTTTGCCCAGGGGTTGGCCATTCAGAAATGGAATAGAGATGAGGGACTTCCTACCAAAAGCTTCAAGTCCTTCACTGTTTGGTGAAGCTCTCCTTGGCTGAAGTCTAGTGCCTGGTTTGGAAACTTAAATACTGGTTAATGACAATTGCCTCATGCTAGCAACTGTTACCCAGGACTTTATTGGTATCCATGTTGTAAATATGAATTTTTCCACAATTTAATTTAAATAAATGTTATAAAAGCTAAATGACAACTTGGAAATCAACTGTATAAAATTTGTGCATTTCCTTCATGCCAGATTGCTTTCATTACGGAGTTTGGTGAGAAACCCATTCTGTTCTGAGTGCCTAAGTATCTTGAATCCAGACAGTTCTAGCTAATTAGTAATTCCTGTAAGAATGTTTTCTTCTATCAGGAAAACCATATGTTTAGGGACAGTATTTAGTCTTCAAAACTGCACATGTTCTCCAAGTGCTTCTGGACTTTGTGTGTGATTATCGGAGCATTTATGTTGTCTGGTGATAACTTTGCTGTTGTCAACCCCTTTTTGGTTAATGGTCATATGTCAGTAAATGGGGATAGTATTTGCACGATTCTACCTGTTTTGTTCTAGCTACTGAACTCAAAAAGTACAGATTTGAAAAGGTGAATTATAGGTGATGGCTTTTATGTATTAATGGTGCCTATGGAGGGTCTCATTAACACTCACAGCATGGAAAATTCCTGCAGCTATCCTACAGAGCACTGGAAAACACCACTGCTGAGCAGACTTTATTGTTTATGCTTCATTTTTCCAATTTATTCTCTAAAAGAGTATTTTTGCAACCTCCATATGACAAATAAGATGCCATATGGAAAAAAAAAAGAACTGGACAAAGGCAGCAGGAATAAGGAAGGATTTTGTTTATCATAGGGGTGTCTTTTTATGATTTCTTTGGCGAGTGAGGATTTAATTTTAATTGTATTCTTGTGAATATTTAATTTCCAGGTTGGCATTTGGTATATTATTAGAGCAGCAATCAGTGATAAAACATCTTGTTGCAATATTCGCTCTTGGGAAACTGAATTATATATGTACAATGAATGTATATATTTTAGCGCAGTCATCTTTTAAGTTACAGCGTGTTTTATATGTATGCTTATGAAGTTAGTAAACCAATTCTAATGCTACTAATTCTTGTTGATATTTGAGGGCAATTTTGTAAATGTAAGCTATTTTAATTTAATTAAAAACTACTTCTTTTTAGAACAAGAAGGAAAAATATTTTTACATGAAAAACAAGGGCTTACTTCCTTCTCCTATCAGTAAGAAAGGGGATATACCCTGCAATTCAGTGGTTCAATGTGTTTATAGTAAGTGGCAAGGAGACCATTTTTTTCATTACATACCATAGTGCTTTGGATTGTTATCTTCAAGAGGGTATCTACCTCTTACTGTCTTGGAATTGCATTCCTTGATGTTTAGCTGGAAGAGCTACATGGTTTTCCTATGTTAGAAATGATACTGTTGTTGCCCTGTGCAATAGCCAGCACAGTGGTACAGCAATGCTTGGGCACACACAACACTGAAGACATGAGACTTCTGTGATCAGCACACAGTGCATCTGTTTGAGAGCTGGGAGGTTGTAGCTGGCTGCTGAGCCTGTGGCTGCCATGCCACTGCATTGCCACAGCTCTGCACACAGGTTGCTGAAAACCTTTGCAGCATATCACTGCACTGACTTCAGCTATAACCTTATCTTTTATAAAGATTTACTACTAGAATATATTGGGAATTTTTGAGTAGGAGTTTACTTTTTTGTGAGAGAAGGGGAAGAAAGGATGCAGACTGCTCTGTCCTTGGAGATGGTCATACTTCCTCTCAAGAAAATTGGGAAGTCTTGTGTTGACTCCAGTTTATATCTTTCTCATTTTGTTTTCATGTTGGAATTTTTTGGTTTAAATCCTAATATTTGCATCAATAGTTCAGGAATACTTGTGTCCTTCAGGAATACAAATGTGTCCTCTTTTACAGCTTCTGAAATACACAGTTGTTCAATTGATTATTTTTCCCTCCATGTGTTTAGTAAAACAACATAAACAAGTTGTTTGTGAATATTTCCTTGTGAAGGTTGTGCATTCACCATTGAATATTGTGATATGGAAAATATATTGTTACTGGATAAAGTCACAGGGCCTTTACTGATTGAATGCATGTGTGCTTATGTAAATAATTATGTAACTTCATACAATTGCAAATAATATCTTTACCTATGGTTTTTGCTCTGTTTTTTAAATGTTATGTTATTTGGCTTAAAAAAAAAAAGTAAAATAACTCCTTAAATTTGATACAAATGAGAATTTGGAAACTAGATGTTGCAATCTGTTGTTGGTACCGTGAAAATGTATGTGAGTAGGTTTTTGATTCCAGGTACTCCCTTTGCACTAACTCTTAATGTTCCATCTTGTATGTCTTAAATATTTTAAGAGAGAGAGCATATCGGAGAAAGATCTGCCAGAATTTTTAAATTCTATAAATTGTGACTGTGATACAATGAAGACAAGTCTATGGACTTAACATCCTCCGGGAAATTAAAACATTTGTCTGTGTCTGTTCAAGAAAAGTGCAAAACCAAAGGTTTTGTGCCCGAATTACAAAAAACAAAAAAACCCCAAAACAAAACAACTCAGACAGGTTTCCTGGGTCTTCCACTCCTCTTTGTTCTTACTATTTCAGAGCTTGCAGCACTCTGAATGTGCTTGTCATAAGGCATTTTTTTCAGCATAGAGCAATTAAAAGATAAGGTTCCCATGTCTCTAAAGCAGAAGAGACTGTGAAAGATGTGACACTTGCAAGTGATCCCTGTCATTGATCAGGACCTTCCAGGAACATTTTAAATACTCACTGCTTTAGGAAACAGGCTTTTTGGTGCTTCTCATTTAGAGAAGACTTTAAGAAAGTCAGTGTTTTGTGGTGGGAGAAAAGGTGTAAAGTGATTCTAAAGAAAAATTCTATCACCTCCAAAAAGTGTATCATAGATTTTATGGGCTTTCTGGTTTTGGCTGGTTTTATTTTCTAGCCTATGTTGGTATCCATAAGGCAATGACTGTAGTTTATCCCTTTATATCCCACTATATCTGATGTAAAACTAGCAAGCTTATAAAGCCCAAGGTAATGTGCACTGAAAGGAAGGTGGGTTGGCGCCACCTAAAATACATTTGTTTAATATATTTTTAATTGATTCTGCCATCATTTTTTCTTTATTGGTCTGAGGCAATTAAACACCCTCTAACTTTGATTCTTGTAGAATTACTAGTCTTTTGTAATCTAATTTACTGAATGTATTTCTAATATTAATGATAAATGCTGAGAATAGCATACATCAAAAAGCTTTATTTCGCTCAGTTCAAAGAAATGTTTACTGGTGTGAATTTAATGGAGATTTTATAGGTGTGTAATTATGCAGTGATACAAAGTATCACTAGCCAAGTGTAGATAATGTGGTTTTTAAAAAATGCAACAGTTATCTTGACTTCATTAGTTTAGGTGTGCCACATCTTAGAGCTACTCAGCAGTGTTGGAAGAATTGAATTTTGCCCCCTTGAGAGCAAGGATAAAATGCTTTTTTTGGCATTCATCTAATGAATTGTAAAATTTTGCTGAAGCAGAACAGCTGCTGTTCCTGTCCTCCCTCCCCTACCCACTGGCATGATGGCCTCTTTTATGTGAACTCATTGCCCCAGTAACAAGCCAGCTGTGCTTGCCAGTATCCCAGCCTCTGCAATGTCAGATGTTTGTACCCCACGCCTTTGGCCAATGTAGGGACATTGTTTAGAAAAGCACATAAGAGGTGCTTCACTCTGTCTCTGATCACCAGGCAACTCACTGACTGCTCAGCATCTTTCTCTGTGGGCTGTGGACAGACCAGAGGAAAACAACTACAAAAGCCTGCAACCTCAAGATGTGCCAGCCCATTTCATTACACAGCACTGTGCTCGTTAGGGAGGGTGATGTTTCCATGCTCTCCTCCTCCACGTTTTGTTGCCTTTACTAGCCTGAGAGCCCAAGTAATGGGCTTTGATGATAGCTAAAAATAACTGAGAAAATTTACAGTCCCGCTCAGATTCTCTAGGGGTTTATTGACAACCTAGCAACTGTGGATCCTTATTTGGAAAGAATTAAATGCTTTAATTTTAAGTTAGCCAGGACAATGTTGTTCATGGACACATGGATAATTTACTGGTACCTTAAGTCAGACAAATTTCACTCTTAGTAAACATATTCTTCCATACTTAGATTTACATCAGGAAAAATGCTGTAGTCTCTAATGAAGAAATAATCAGTGTGTTTATTTATTTTTTTTTTAATGATCTGAGGTTTCTGTGAGACCAGCTTTTAAAATACAAATTTAAATTTATTTGATGTGGTGTGGACTGGCTCTTTTAGGAAGATGCAACCTCTTAGGGCTTGGAACAGTGAGGTTGGAGAGTGGGAAGAATTGGCCAGGTTTGGGAAAGGAGATGCAGTTTTGGCAGAGTAAAGGGTTTTAGTCATTTTTACTGATGGCTTGGCTAGGAGGCATGCCAACAGGGAGTGGTAGCCAAAAGGGAGTTGATCTCTGTGTAGAGCTTGGGCTACCTAACCAGGGAGCTGTAGATTCCTCTAATGTTAATTTTTCAGGATGAAATGCTGTCCCAGTGAAGTCAGTGAAAAATGTCAACCTAGTAGAGATTTTTTTTTCTTATATATTGTAAAGATGTATATTAGACTGTGATCTAACCTGAGTGTACCTTTGATATTTTACTGTTTCTGTCTAGCTGCTTAGTTTCCAGCTGTGTGTCTTGGACTTCTTGAACCATGCAAGGATTAAATATACTGCTTGAATAGCAAAAGTGCATAGAGAGAACCCTGAATAAAATGCATGCTATCCTCCTCATCAATAGAGAGAGACATTTCATCTTCTTTGGAATTCATGCTCCAGTCATATGTAACTAACCCTGTATTTAGTGTAGTGAACCAGACACTCACCCATGTAGCTTGTTTCTACCTGGGAGAGTCGTTACTTACTGATGTTTCCCAGCATTAGGTCTGACCAATGAGTAGGAGAATATTTGTTATCCAGAAATACAGGCATATATTCCAAACTGTTAATTAAATTTTAAATTTTATTAACTTTTTTTGGCAGTTTACATGTAGACTACCTGTTTTTTGGATATGTGTTTTCATTCTTTATCCAGAGAGTTTAAAAGAAACTATATCAATTCTTGGATTTAGTAGTCATTAATTACTCATTACATTTTCAGTCAGTGATTAGGGTTTCTTGATTTCTTTCATATCTGTTAAATAAAAAAAGGCAATGAACTATGGGTGAACGTTCTAGCAATTGTGTTTAACAGGACTTAGGAAATGAATTGATTCTTGGTGCATTGTGATTTGCAACGATACCTACCAGCTCCTGGTGTCTCTCCCAGTATTAGTGAAAAAAATAATATGATGCCATAAATACCAAAGGCTCTTGTTTTCTTCAATTAACTATACAGATGTTAAAAATAAGAAAGGAAGAAGTCTTATGTTTGGGTGAGAATAGTGAATGCCTGAGAAAACCTTGGAGTACCTTCTTGCTGGAGCTCTAGATAAAAACCCAAGTCCGTAGGCAAAATCTGTGAAACCTAATGGGTGTGTATCCTAACACTGTCTGTGCTACACTGACAGGTTCAAAGGGCTTCTGATGACTTAAAAGTTGTACCTAGATCTTTTTAGACTAAAGTCTTTCAGTGATGCAGAACTGGAAATAAAGTATCATGTGCTGTTGAGGTCTTCAGCATAGAAACCCAGGAATGTCTGTTAGTATTTAATGGCTCTACCTTCTCTCTGCTACCCGTCTGCCTCCCTTTGTTTACTAGAAAGATGAGATGCTTTTTCGAGATTCTCAATTAAGTTAGAGGCTTTTTAGGCTTTTATCTACACTGTCTCCTCAGTGATGGTGCCACTCAGTCTACTTCTATGTAGGCTGAAATCTACATGGTAATAGCTTTCAGACTCAGAAACACTCAGTGCAAGCCAGCAATGCTCGGTTAGGGTGGTGACTCTTGTAAAATAGCCTAATGCTTTCAGGCCAAAAGTGTTCTTTAAGCTGTGTGATATCATTATTCTGTCATCCCCCACCCTGTTTTCTGCATTTTCGCTAAATATAAATTAACCAACATAGACTCAGTTATGAGAGGAAAAGGTTATGTTTTTTAATTTAAAAAAAATGTGAGCAAGAAAATGGCATCTTGTTGTCAGATCTCACATCTGCGCCTATTGCATATTATAATACTATTTGTTATGATATTCAGGGGTTCTCTGATCAACAAATTTAGTTACAAATATTGTGTAAAACGAGCTTGAAATCTCACCATTATCTTTTGAATCTATGGCAGGCATTTTTTACCTGCAGGCTGCTTGCTCATGTGAAAGCGAGCACATTTTACATTTAAAAGCACTTCAGCTTTTTGCCTGGAGTGAGTTTCTCTTGCAGCTGGCAAAGTCAGGATGACCTCAAGGCTTTAGGAATAAATATGTTTGCTATGTTTTCATTTTACTAAGTATGGAAATTGATTAAAAAATTGTCTTCTAAAAAATAAAACACCAGATATGCCCCAAAATGAAAACAATCACAGATTAAAAGTAGTTTTCATCTGATATGCCATCTTTATAACATTATGTAGCATATATAATTTTTAAAAAAATCTCGTTTATGCTCATAAAACATGGTTGCAAGTCTCCAACTTTCAACTCAGCTTAATCTCTGTTTTTTAGAGCTACATCTATAAGTAAAACCACTCTGGGATGGGTTTATCCCATCATGGATACATGGTCAACATTTGTGAGATTAAGATTTTAATTCGGCCTTTTATGAAGAGGAGCAAGATAAAATTTAGCTGTTCAATCAGCAGTGAGTAGTGTTTATATAGTGAAGTTTGCTATTTTGTTGGGCAGACACAGTAATCAAATCAGTGTTTTTTCTTGATTTGATGGTGATTGATGGGGGAAATGGCAAAAAACGCAATTAAGGAAGAGAGGCTGTTCTACTCTTCAGAACATGAAGCACAGTGTAAATGTAGTACCTCTATTCCAACAAAACAACGTGTAGTATAGATTCCTTGTTTTTAAACTGCCATTATTTTTTTGTAGCATCTTTATGGAATTTGTTAAAGAGATAAGGCCATTGATGTAATTGTGCTGCATAAAGCGTTCACATATTTCGAGTGTGTTGTTTTTGTTTGAATGCATTTTCAGTCTCCCCATCTATTTTTTTTTAATAATAGATTATGGTTTGGTTTAAAGTGTATAATGATTTTAAACTTTCATAAAGACCATTTTAAAAATCTGAGCTGCATGGTAATTCAATTACTTCTGATATTGATTAGGTGAATGTGTTTGACTGTGTTTTTCCTCTAAATTCTATTGATTTAGACTGCATACCGTAGAGAGTAGCAGTAGACTCCATTATGCTTTATTAAAGGATATTTTACCTATTACAATTTTGTCTAGAAAAAATATTAGTTGTTTTTTTTATTTTTTTATATACAAGTCCAAATCATATTCCTTCCTGTCTTCTGAGGCTCCAAAATCGGACCACCTCTTTGAGGCAACTGAGTTTCTTTAGGTTCATATAGCTCATCAAAAATGATTTCTAAATTTATCACTATCTTCAAAAATATGTTACAGCTAGTGGTCTGAAGTATATTATGCAGTGTCTGTGGTAAGATGACTGTGCTATCTCAGCAACTGAGCACATTTAGAACTATGTTAGGCATCTTTTTGATCCACTGTCAGAAGAAAACTACTAGCAAAAAATAATGTTACAAGTTTCATTTATCCGTATTAAATGTGTACCAAAAAAAGTTTACTGTATATCTGCAGAAAGGAGTTAATTCCTTAGTCATGGCTATTATTTTCAACGATGGCATAATTCATAGATTTCTCAGGCTATTCAAGTTCTGATGAAATGGACTGCCTCATTACAATTTCAAACTTCTGTTCATGAATTCATGTTTACGAATTTTTGTTTTGTTTTTGTTTGGTTCTCTTAATTTCACAACAGTAGAGACAATAATATTAATGAAACAAGGAAGTATCTCTGTGAACATAAAAAAATTGTCAAGGAAAATAGCCTAATAGATTGTTTAATATTATTTAGTGAGTTAAAAATATGAATTAGCAAAGCACTGATAGCCAGGTTTAGGAAGATCTTTCTGTGCCCAAATGCGTGAAGAGGAAACTAGCATCTGGTTCAGTTCAAGACAGCCACCTGTTTGCATCTGAACTTTCTCAGCTTTCACTGTGTCTATGGATGACCTACTCCATGTCCAGGCTTAAGAGCAAAGCCTTCATCATTCCTGTAAGACAATGAATTAACACAAGCATGTTCCTCTATCTGCTGTCAGGGAGAAGCAAGAACAGAGCAGGTTTTTGAGGGGGACAAACCCTCACTGAGAGGTGCATACTTGGGGGCAGAACCAAGATCAGATATCATGATCTATTGGCAGCACGAACACAGCAAGTGATGAGCCAGGGCCAGGGGCCATCACGGAGTCCTGTCAGCAGCAGATGCTGAGGGGACCAGAGACAGGTCTGGGGAAAGGCTACAGTAGGAGTATCCACAATTTGAGAGGGCTTGGGGCATCTGTCCCCAGCATGGCTAGGGCAGTGACTGCATTCCAAGTAGCCTGAGACAGAGTAAGGGGAAACCTCAGGGAGGCAAGTAGGGACATTAAGACCCTTGTGTGCCCTCAGGGCCCAGACACTTGTCTACAAAAAAAAGGCAATGCACCATTAACAGTGTGATGGTTGTATTTGTTAAGTGCACATGTAGAGACAAATAGCATCTTGCTTTTTTATCACAACATGTAAATCAAGTATCTTAACAAAATTCCCATAGAAATAGCAAATGTGAGGTACCAGTTTTTGCCCTTCAGTTTGGCAACTTACTAGTAGTTCTGAGGTATATTATCAGAGCAGGATTTAGTAGTATCTGGTACCTAATCTTTATCTTTCGAACACAAATTTTAATGCCAAGTTTTTAAAAGCAGTTGAAAAACAGGTCGTTAGTCCTAGCAGGCATTTTTTAAGCACTCAAAGTTTTGGAAAAGGGGGATTCTTTAATGAGCCCTTCTGACAACTGTGTTTATGTACATAGATAAGATGGATTTAAGAATTTGCTTAAGTAGAATCAGAGAGAGGTCATGAGTTACTTCTGCTAATCTTGTTTCCAAAGCAGTCCAAATGACACACACAAATTTTAAAACTAGAAGCATAAATTACCATCTGACCTGTTCAAGTCAAAACAGATATACATCAGAGATTTTAAAGAATGCTGATAGCTTTGTCTGATGATATTTTTGCTCAGGAGTTGACAGGGTAAGTAGACAAATTCTAAATCTTCTTTGAAGATTATAGTAATGTTAAAAAAATCAATTGCTTCAAATTCTTTGCACTTCTGGAAAAGTAAATATATATGGAGAATTGTGTTACGACTGGAAAAAACCATACACGGACCATTAAATTAGGGAGTAGAGAAGACTATCTAGGGCTTAATTGGAAAAATGTCACTATTTTCCTTTCACCTGCTAGTGATGAGAAATCTCTGGCATTACTGTCACTGCTTCGATCTCTGTACCTTTGACAGTGGTGATCTTTCAGCTTATGCATTTCCATTTCTTATACCTAAATCCATTTTTCATTTTCTCATACATGAAAGCATAAAAGTTGGGGGTTATTGGTGTATCGATTACCATGAAAGTAAAATGTTACTGATAAAGAACAAGTGAAAATACAGAAACTCGAGAACTAGTGGTATCATGAGTGTTTTGCTTTGTCAACGACTTTTTATCATTATTAATTTCAATAATACATATTTTAAAACAATCCCTGTGTATATAAAATTCACAGAGAAAATGTTATTATTTTGATCTGCTTCACTTTCTTCAACACAGAAGTGCTTCCAAGTAGTCGAACTACTAACTTCTTTTTATCCCCCATGTACATGTCCAAGCTATGCACTTTTCTTGTGGGTCTTTATTGATTTTGAAATTTTGTGTTCTGATTTCATTGCTGTGTTTTTAGCCTGACCAAACAATGATATGGAAATGTTCTTGTTTCTGGGATCATATTTATTTCATAGAATCACAGCTTAATAGCGTGGTTTGGGTTGGAAGGGTCTTCAGAGATCAAGTTCCAACTGCCCCACCATAGGCAGGGAACTTTCACTTCCGTTTATTTCTGAACTTATTAACTGGAGCAGCAGGTTTTCTACAGGGTAATGCAGTGTGGTCACACCAGCAGGATTCTGCAGTTTGCTGTTCTCAGCTAGAGTTCTGTGATTGAATTAATGTAAAGATCACACTGAAGGGCTTATATGCTCATTTTCAAGATAATACTACATTACAACAAAGATACAATTCAGTCAAAGAGAAGGAACCTTTCTGAATCAGATAATATGATGGTTGGGTAATTTTGTGTACAGATCAGTCTACTTTGTCTTCTTGTTGTTACAACAATGAAAAGAAAATACTGCTTACTTAAGTCCTCTTTTATGGGTGCTCTTAGAGTTTGTAAGATAAAAGTTCCTCCCATGGTAATTGTTCATCTCTTACATGGCTTTTGTTTCTAAACACATGGATAGCATTAAAACATTCAATAAGTAGAGAATTTACCCTTCTAGTGCATGGAAAAATACTATCCTTATCAATGCCTTTGATTTAGAAATACCCATTATTGAAAAAGTATACTATGAATGACTGTCGTCTTGGAGAAACAAAAGAATATCAGTAGTAATGGTTGCAGTTTGCAAGACTAGCTTCCACTCTGATGATGTGAAGGTTTACAGTGTAGTGACCTATAAAACTGGCTCCCATCCAAACCTCCTGTTTCACAGTTGCTACTGGACTGTTTGCCTAGCAACATACTTAATGGACCCGTAGGGAATTTAGACTTACAGCTAAATGAGTGCAGAATGCTGAAGAGGAAGACCAACAGTTTAAGTATAGGAAAAAGGAGGAGAAGAAAGCATTTTGTCTGACAGAATCCTGAGGCAGAATAATTTTCCACAGAAACAGCTCCTTTCACTCACTTTCTAGATATATATTAAAAAGTTCTTACTATAAGGGTAGGAAGGTAAGCATCTCTTAATTTTAATATCCTAAAGTCTTTATCTTACTTTTCTTATTTTTTTTTCTTTTTATCCCCCCTCACTCTCCCAAGTTTAATGAAGTCTTGGATGAAAAGAGCATTTGAAAGTAAAATGAGTGAGAAAAAAAAGATTAAAAAAGCCTGGCAGAAATAAGCAAGGGTATTTCTGTTGATAATGAATGTCCTTGATTCTGTTTGTCAGTCTTTCAAGAAAGCTGCTATCTAATAAAGGTTTTCTGTGAGCCTGACCACTAAATCAAAAAGGAAGAAAAATGTCTTTAAAGGTTTTATGTGGTGTCTTAGGTGATGTCTTAAATACAAATCAAAACAGAAATCAATTCTTTATATGCAGAGGTAATACTTTTAGACAGTTGAAATCTAAATTAAGTTTTCGTTAATCTTCTTTTTCTAAATCTCCCTCCTAGATACAAATCCCAGTTTGTTTTTCAAAAGGCGTGTTCTTTAATTTTTTTAAACTTATTAAATCAGAGGTTTTGCAGAATTTCAAGTGACAGGTAGTGGCAGATATTGTTTGGAGGTAATTTGTATTTTTTTTTTCATAACGTATATTAATCAGTTAAACTAAAAATACAGCACCTATTATATTGTGACCTTTTGACACTGCATTATAACATGGAAAGAAAAGGTTCTCTGTATTTTACTTTTTAAATTAAAAAAACTATACTGTTTGAACTATATGCTATAGTTCAACAGTGATTTGAGCTCAGGGACTGAAGTTGTGTGTGGGATGTAGACTACATTATGGCAGTAATTTAATGTCACTTTGAAAAACTATTAGTTGTAAGATAATCATCAAGCTCATTCCATATGACTCAGTTATGGGGCAATATTATTTTACATAATGTGCTGAAAAAACCTGTCTGTAGTACTTCAAAGTTTTGCTTGGATCTGAAAACGGGCTGCTTTCAATCGGCTTGGAGTCAAAAGGCAAAAATGTTTACCCCTTTTGTATCTTAGTGCCTTCTCTGCAGCTTGTGTTCACTGCCCTCTTTAATACCTAGATTTCCTTGTGAGGAAGCCAGAATGAAGTAGGGAACCTGATCAGATTTTACAGATTAGATTATGGATTATCCAGGTTATTTTTTTCTTACGGATAGCTGAGAACTAACTATGATTGAGAAAATCTTGTCCCTTAAGAGTTTTCTCAGCACTTTTGGATCCAGGCTATCATAAATGTAGAAATTATGCATTAGATTTAGCTTGTTTCATTTGCCCCCCTGCACCCTCGCCCCAGAAATTTTCCTTGTTTGTTTTACTGATTTGTCTTCACTTAAAGCTAAAGTGGAGCACATAAACATTTTGTTGGTTTTAGTATTTTACTTACTATTATCTGAGAAGGATTACCTAATTTAGTATCAAAAATACTAAATTCATATACTAATAGTATACATAACACTTAATTCAACCAACTGTGGTATCTATTTAGCTAAAATACCTTTCTAGAGAGAAAACATTCCCTGGAACAGTGGAATCATACGATCGTATAAGTAGGAAATAACGTTTCAGATCCTTGAGTCCAGCCATTAAGCCAGCATTGACAAGTCCAACACTAAACCATGACTCTTAAGTGCCAAATCCACATGTATTTTGCATACCTCCAGGGATGGTGACTCAATGACTATGCTGGGTTTCAAGTCTTGACAATCCTTTCCATAAAGAAACTGTTTTCTAATACCCAATTTAAACCTTTCCTGGTGCTACTTGAGACCACTTCCCCTTGTCCTGTCTCTTGTTGCTTGCGAGAAGATTCCAACACCTGCATTGCTGCAACCTCCTCTCAGAGATGTGCAGTCTGTTTTGAGCCTCCTTTTTTTCCATGCTAAACAGTCCTCAGCTGCTCCTCATAGAACTTGAGTTCCAGACCCTTCCCCAGTTTTGCTGCCCTTCTCTGGACATGCTCCAGCACCTCAATGTCTTTCTTGTAGTGAGGGGTCCAGAACCGGACACAGCACTTGAGTTGTGGCCTCACCAGTGCTGAGTACAGAGGGACAATCACTGCCCTGGTCCTGCTGGCCACACTATTGCTGATACGGACCAGGATGCCACTAGCCTTCTTGGCCACCTGGGCACAGCTGGCTCATGTTCAGCTGTTGGCCTCTGCCAGCTGTCAAACAGCACTCCCAGATCCTTTGCCATTGGGCTGCTTTCCAGCCACTCTGCCCCTGGTCTGTGGTATATTGCATGGGGTTGTTTATGATCCAAGAGTAGGACCTGGCACTTCTCCTTGTTGTACCTCATACGATGTCCTTGGCTCATCGATCCAACCAGTCCAGATGGCTCTGCAGAGCCTTCCTACCCTCCAGCAGATCAGCATTCCCACCCAGCTTGGTGTCCCCTGCAAACTACCTGAGGGTGCACTTGGTCCCCTTGTCCAGATCACTGTTAAAGGTAGTGTAGTGAGATTCATTATAAAGATCCCCATGTTATTTAGTTTTCAGCACTTTATGATCTAAATAGATAAATAAATACTTCCTCTGCTCTTTTTTAAAGTCAGTCAATGCTCTCTAATATTTTTATATTTTCAGTATCATGGAGGAAAATCCTTTTTTTTTTTCTATAAACACTGGCAACTAGCAATGCACTTGGGAAAAACGTACACTGAATTCTGAATTTTCTGGTATTTTCAAACAGGTTTCATTTCAGTGTGCAGAAAAATGGGTGTGACCAACAGTTTAGTGTGTCTGCAATTACTTCCTTCAAAACAATATGTATATTAAAAAATCAATTTGTAGGCTGATACGATACAGAAAAGCGCCGTGATTGATGGTCCAAGATGGTCTGAAAAATTTAAAAATGGACATAAAGAATTCAAAGAAGATCTGTGAAACAATAAATTAGTAAACTTTTTAGATAGTTCTAGGGAAGGCCAAGAGAAGCCCTGTCAAGCTATGAAGTTAATTTGAGCAGGATGATCTTCACGTGTGTCCACAAAACAAATATTCTGTTAATAATTTATATTAATAAATTATAATTATTATTAATAAATAATTAATTTACCAGTAAATTTATATTAAGAAAACAAATCTGTATTTTGTTTCTCTAAGGCAACATCCATTTTAGTGATTGAATGAAAATATTTATATTTAGGTTTATCTGACCATATATAATCCTGTAATAAAAATAAGTGATTCATGAAAAGTTTGCAGGAAATTAAGCTAGAAAATATCAATGGCAGTTGACATTTAATAGCACATGGAAAGGATTTTTTACATATTTTGTCTTAATAAAAACATGACAGCTGTAAACTGAGCTCACCTTTTGCTTCTGTAGTTGGTCAGTCTGCTTACTAATAAAATACTTAATGGAAAGAAGTAGATTGTTTTCTCACAAGAATTTCACATGTGATTTATTTCCTTCATCAGATGCTTATTCTCATTTAGGTGTTCTATATAATAAAAGAGATCTGTAAATAATTTACAGTTCTAAAATTTATTGCTCTAATCATGACACTGGTATATGACAATACTGCATCTTACTTTGTATTAGAAATTGCTGTGCCCAGTGGTTACAGAATAGAGCAACAGTGATGGCTTTAGTTTATGATCACAGCACTAATTTCATGTTACTGTTGCAGAATAGTTTTTGTTACAATTTCTTGTTTCTTTTTCGCAAATGTTTCTTCTTTTGGTATTCTATATCCACTTCCTTCATTGTTAAAAAAGACCAAACAGGTTCTTTTAATAACTGAAGTTGTAGTTGGAGCAGAAAAACAAGATTTGGACTATTGCTAGAGGCAGCTAGCAGCCCAGCACAAACTGTATGAATACAAACATTTCAAACAACAAAAAAAAAAAAAAAAAGAAAATTTTAAAGATTATGAGAAGAGTTAAAATGAAGAAAAATTAAATAATGCGGGTTTTATAATTTCAGAAGAGACAGAGTAGATCTAAATTTTTACATTATTTAAGAAAAAAGCCCAGACTCATTGCTACAGTAAGAGTTTCTGAAGATCAAATGACACCTTAAATATTCCCAAGGAAACATAACAGGCTCCATTAAAATTGCCTCATTGCTATTGATTTTGTACAGATGGTATTCATATATTGGAATAGTAATTCTAAGATTAGACTGGAGAGGTCAGATAAATAATAGAGCAAGGTTGAGCCTTTTTTCTCAGTATAGAAATTCAGTGTGTAAATTAATATCTTATTATAATGTTTGGGCTGTTTAAGAATGACATTATAGAAGAAGAGAAAAAATTCATGTGTAATATCAAATTATTTTAATAAGAATATAGCATGGAAGGCTGAAGAACTCCAGAAAAACAGCCAAGGTGAATAGGCAGGCTAATGGAATGTAAAAATTTATTAGTAACAGCTGAATAAAAAAGTAGTAAGCTGAATTACTCTAAGAGTTTCTAAGTGAATTCATTAAGTTTATTATTGCCATATAGTCAGGTAGAATGATGAATACAGAGAGAGATTTTCTCGAGAGAAGACATTTAGAAAATGCAACTATTTCATTTGGTCACTAGATGAATAAAAATGTTCTCTAGAGAAGTGTTAAAAAATAATGATTGTTACAAAGAAGGTAATGGAATTGTTCTGGTTGCTGCTTCTGGAAACACAACAGCAAAGATAACTTGTGAGAAATTCAAAAGCCACAAAATTCTAAACTCCGTAATTAATTAATTAAGTTTGTCTTTTTACATGTTTACTTAACTTCTGGAACACAGGGCATCACTGATACTGAAGAGAATTACTCAGCTATAAAATACTGTCTTTATTTGCTCATTCTTTCTGCCTTCTGTTCTGCAACAAATTTTGTCAAGTGCAGATATACTGGCAACTGTAAATAAGTGGCCTTAAGCAGATGTGTTATGCCTGTGCGGCTCCCTGGTAGAACTGAAGCTTCATCCGAGTCTGTGTGTACTTAACCATATACAGGAGGAATTGATAAATATGTATTTGATACAGCATAAATACCATTCCTTAGAGGAAAGCAAGAACAAATTAAATGTATACTAGATGGTAAATATGGGTGTGTTTAGCACATGCTATTTATAATATAAAAACTCCTTAGCAAGAGCTTTTCTTTTAAAAAGTGATTTAAAATAAAAGATAAACTCTGATTGGCTAGAAATTCCATTTTCCTTGTTATACAAAAGGTAGCACTTTGATTTCATGGCAAGAGTAGTGTTTGTGTAGTCATTCTGCAGTAAAGTAGTCATTTTGTGAATAAACTAAATAAATAAATTAAACGCATGGTAAAGATGCAGAGGGATAATTAAGACCCATTCCCAAGATAAAAACCAAACATTACCATCTTTTTATGTCATCTTGATAATAGCAGACACTGGGTTTTTTAAAGTTTTCCTAAACCTCTGTTTTCTGATGTAGCCATTGCATGTCAGTTTGTCAGAACAAGAGAGAAAAGGTTCAGGGAGATTTATAAAACACTGCTGGGTTTGAGACTCACTCTCTTCAAAGTAATATCTTCCTCTGGATTAGTTAATTTTAATTAAAAATCTGAAAAAGTTGCAGGAAATTGCTTCTTCTTTTTTTAATGTGTCTGTGATACTTAGCTGGCATATTGATGGCTGAACTGATACCACTGAATTCATACTTCTGTGGAGTTAAATTTCAGTGAAATAGATTTCAAAGGCTAGTGCCATTTTTGTAGCATCCTCGTAGGTGATACAGAGTGTAAGATGTTTTGAGTCATCAATGTTAGGCTAGTAATTAGAGTAGTTAATTTCATAATTATTACTGTAACCCATGTTACTAGCCTTTTCAAACTTTCTAATCTAGAAAAAACTCTATTCTTCAATGTAAGTACAGTTACTTGCTTTCTAGTATGGCCATTTTTATCTTTACTGCTTTGTCCTTTGCTTGTAGAAAAATGTTCTGACATGCTGTGATATTAATATCTTGCAAAAAGAAAAGGTGTTGCAGCTTAACTGACCCTAAATATAAGAGCTATTGGGGTTTTTTGGTGTTAATATTGAATCTAGCAATCCATGTGGAATAACTATACTTGCATGTTGCCCAAAATGCTTTTCCGAGGTGCACATAGTTCATAAGACACTTTTATCTAAAGCACATCAGGTTTTTTTGTGTGTGTGAAATTCACCATTTCCTGAGTTTTAGGAATGAGAAATACAGTTAGTAAGGTTTTCCATTGATAACACTGCTTGAGCATTTATGTACCCAGTATCTTTTGAACACTTGACTGTCTGATATGATTGCTACTCTAATGGAAGCTGGTAGTACAAATGATGCAACCACCACAGCACTCCATTTCTGAGTTTATAGGCACTTACATGCCTAAGTATGTGCTAAACTTTATTCTAGTATCTAGTCTTAAAGTCAGTGGTTGCTAGACTAAAAAAGTGTGAACATGTCCTTACATGAATTAACCTTATAAGCATAATTTAAATGCAGATCTCTGTTGGTTTTGTTGTTTTAAATGAGCGAATCAAAGTTGTAACTTCTATTGTTTGTAGTAGTTATTGGTTATTATAAGTAACAATAAGATTTGCTACAGGACATATGCATCTGTAATTTTTTATATGTAATAAGTAGGGAAGAGATTGTGAGTGACTCATTCTCCTAAGAAAATTTCAGGAGTCAAACCTTTGGCTTTAAATAAAAGGAAAAAAACAAGTATGAGCTAACTAGTAGCTCATAAAAATGGAGATAATTGTTCAGTGTAGCATCTTGAGGCTATTAGAAAAATGACATATCTAGTACACAAAATTTGAATAAGCAGTAGAGAATATGGATCTGTCTCCCTTGTTTTTAACTAGATACATTATATTGTGTTGCACACAAGGGAAAAATATCCATGTACTTACCCATGTGTAATGCAGTAATTCATGCTGAGTGGATATGAGCAGTCATTCAGTGAATAATTGATTTTACAGTATTGTAGACTGGTTGGAAACTTGGGCATTCATTGCACTATATTCAATTAAAATTTGTATATAAAGTTCACATTGAAGTGGCTGTTTTATTAGGAAAATATTTTAAAATTGACACTGGATCAGCCTAAATGTGGAAGAGGTTCTTTTACCAGTATCTGTAAATCAGTTAAAGTGTGAAATCTGTGCAAGAGTGAAGTATATAGAAAAAAAAATCTAAACAAATTACCAAACATTTTGACTTCCTGTGCTTAAATAAGTTGTTAAGAACTATGAAAAATCTTTAAGAGCTTTGCTATTTCCTAGAGTAATTTGGAACATGTAATAAGTACTCTTTATGGTTATTATTTTGACTATATTATCAAAGTCTCAAGCTTCCACAGAGTTAAAAAAAAATAATTATAGAAGATTTACGGTTCAGAGGGAGATTTAAAGGACAC
>VZTN01028284.1:945-36261 GCA_013400515.1 Erpornis zantholeuca
AAGAGCAGATGCGTCAAGCACCTCTTCAGTGATGACAGTATTATCAAGCTTTATGTGTGAAAGCTTTTAACTTTGTCACATGATGTTAGATACTACTGGACTTATTTGTGAGCAAGTTACTACAGGGGTACTTCACTAGTAAAAAATTGTGTACCTTGACTTCTTTTCTCTTGTTTTTTACAGCCTTCAAAAACTCCTACATTCCAGTAGAAAGCTGTCTCTTCAGGTCCTTAATTTTGTTCATTCATTCCAGGTAAGGAGGAATAATAATCCAGATGTCATTCTGTATGGTCTGTCATCTCTTTCTGCCCTCTTACTTGCCTTTCTTCTGTGTATGGAAACATATATGGTTTGTTTTATTTTTGGTTTCCTCAAGTGATAACTGTGTTTAAGCACTCAAGTGCTACTTGAAGGACAAAGCAAGTACTTCTCTCTCCCTTCTCTAGCCTCACTTAATACTTGTCTCAACTCTGTGCTTGCTTCTGGTGCATAATTATTTTCATTGTTTTTAGGGCACTTGCTCAGCAAAGTTGTCCTTCAGTCCTCCTGCTGTAACACAGCCTACTCTGCTGGTTATGTGGTGGCTGCTTGGATATGTTGGAGAGATGTACTGTAAACGAGGGAGATGCTAATTTTATCTGCCTCTCAAGTAAATGTGTTTCCTTAGGAAAAAAAAATTAACCTGGATGTCATATCAGTTACTTTGGTACTTGTCCTAAGATCCACTAGACCTTAGTGTTCAATGAGTATAAATACATAAAACTACATACTCTGGAAGGATTTTTTAAGGGTGTAGGTAAGAAATAGGGATCTTAGGGATGCTACTTTGTGTAGTAAGCAAAGAGGCGTGCCAGGTCTGCAGCTTGCTCTTAATTCTGCATGGAAGCAAGCCATGTCCACGTGTAACATGGAATCTGCTTAGCTGCTCTGTCTTATGGTACTTTTCTCTAAAACTCTTATGTTTTCAGTAAGATAATGAATTTGCAGGTTATTTAACCAGGTTATGGATGGTGTGATCGTGAAACTGTCTCTTGATGAAAATGTTGGAGATTCCCAGTAGGTTTGAAGCCCTGAAACCAACTGTCAGTCTCAAGTGACTCCTGTCCTAATGTGTGAGATGTTATCTCTGAGATACACTTTTCTAGATATTGACCATACAAAAGGAAAAAAAGAAGTGCTAATGTGGGTTTTAAGATGAGAAAACCAAACTCCTGGGAAATAATACCTTTGTCAAGTATTTGCCTCCAAATACATATATCCATCTTAGCATGGTACAGGATAAATAGCTGTCAGATAGATGTCCTGAAGATTTTAGAGATTTCCATTCATTTTTTCTAGGTCTTCAGTTTTAAGTCTCAGCTTTCCCTAAAGGTCTGTTGGAAGCCAAATTGTGCATGCACAGATGCAGCTGAGGCATCTGTATGCTTATTTAATTTTGTTTATTCTGTTTTTACTTCCATAATTATTTGGTATTTATTGGATTATAGTAACACACTTCAGAAACTCGAAGTGTATTTGCAGATTAGATTAATCTGTCATATTCTTTGTTTTTAAACATGGTTTTCTTCTTTCTGCTTTTAGGAAGGTATTTCAACGCTGGATCAGCTCCATGATGCTGGTTCTTCGAGTTCACTTCTGCAGCCGATTTCTGCAGATTTGGGTGTTCCTCTTCCTGCCAAGAATCTCATGTTCAAGGAAGGTGTATTATCTGAATGGAATGGATGGGCCCCTTCCTCAGTTTTTTTCAACCACACCTAAGGAACGGGTCAAATAGAGGTTCTTGTGCATTGATCACTAAATGCCTTTCTTCTATTACGGTTAATTCCTAGTGCCAACCACTAAGAAGTGTACTGCTGCTGCAGCATAACCCGTGTAAAAGTAGTGTTACAAAAATGTGTTGTGTTGCAGTATTGGGGAAGTACTTAAACTGTCTAGAACTTGTTACTCATTACTGCNTTTTTATCTTGAGACAATCTTTCTTTTATAACTAAACATGCCCTTTCTAGGCTTTCTGATGATTGTTAAATTTCTATGCTGTCACCAGAAGATTGCAATAGTAGTTTTCTATGTTCGTTACTCAGACATAAATTCTGTTTAGTTTTGTACTACTGAAATTACTGAAAATCTTTCTGTATAAAAGTAAGAGATTTGGCTCTTCCTCTGAAAGCTCAGTATACCAACTGATTAAATAAAAGTATCATGATGATATGGGGCATTAAGGATTGTTGAATTCTGTAGTTCAGCTTAACGCTGCGGCCTTGACAAATCAGTACAATAGAAGGAGGAGGCTGAGTTAGTGCAGACTCAATGTCCTGCTGATGATCTAAGGCCACGGCTGATGAGTGGTTCACTTCCACCTTTGTCAGTATTTGGTGGAGGTATGAAATTGTGGAAGATCTGAGCTGATTATCTCTGCAGAGTTCTTAATGGTAATGGATTCATCCTCCTCTTGGTATGAAACCAGGAGTGTCTGAGATTTGATCCCACTGAGAGTCTTTTGCTGTAATTTGAAGCTGATGATGATTCCTGTGGGCAAACTCCTGTTGTCATAAAGTGAGTTTAAAGTAGATAACTACTTCTGTCATGTTGATTAATGTTTGAAAGAACAGAGCTCTTGATTTTTCACATCAGTCATTAGCAAAGGAAGATAACAGCAGAGGATGTGAAGACAGAAACTTCAGTGAATCTGTGTTCCTTGAACTGTTAGCTATTGATCATGACAAAAATTAACAGTAAGCTGTTTCATCTAAAATCGTGTTCTGGTTCTGTTTATAGGGGATGACTTTACGTAGCATGATTTTACTTTGTTTATATTATAGGTATTAACAACCTATTGCCAGCTTTAAAAAGTCTGTCCTGTTGAGCACACAAGGAGAACGAGTGATGTAGTGTGTTAAAACTTCTCTGCTAGCTCCCTTCTTTACTAGAACTGCTTTGTTTTTAATAGTCATAACTGAAAATGAGACTTAATCATCCTGTCATTACAATCCTGCAATATATAATGGGTCAAGGATCTGTGGCACAGATGGTGCTGAAAAGCAGTGAGAAGAAAAATGGTAACATTTGGGTTTGTGTCCTGTTCTGCATGAAAAAAACGTGTCAAAAGCTTGAAGAGGACAAATGTACCATGATTGGATAAAGCAGTGACTTAATTTCCAGCTGTGAAGATCCCATTCTTTTTCATTGGCTTTATGTACATGAAGTGTAAGTGTAGGATTTGTGCTATAAGAAGCTGTAAGTCTGTAGTTCTTCAGTTTGCTCAGTGCTGCTTTCTTATATCTGGAATTTTACCAGCAGCAGCTGAGTTTAGCATTCTGCATATATCACAGTTACATTATCCATATAAAGTTGATCATTTACACTGCAGTGACTTCTTGTACTGGACGTGCATAATCTCCATAGCAGTTTTTAAGTCGCCTTATTTCCTCCAAAGTAAATTAAAGAGGAATTGGATGTCAATCTGCTAGAAATAGCTGAGAAAACCTTTACTGTTAGAACTGTTATGTGTAGATTAAGCCAATACCTGGCACTGGAGGAATTAAGCAGTAGGTGATGGCTTACACTTCCAGGGCTGTAGATGTTACTTTAAGTGCTACTGTGAGCTGCAGTAGGTGAGCTGGTTTGCTGTTGTATTGAATTTTGCCATGCACTATCCATACAAGTATGTAAAGTGGTGATAGTGCAAGTTGTATGAAGGTTTGAAAATAGATGAAAACTTACTGTTCACACTCCATATTGTTCAGTGTTCCTAAGTGAAGGATATCCTTTGTTATTAGGTTGTCTAAAGTTAGAAGTAGCCTGCTCCACAGAGTTGGTTAATACCCAAAAATCTTACAGTTAATGGTGAGAATTCCAGATATGTTTCAGTTTTTTAGAACTCAAGCCACTCTAATTTAGGGGCTTCAACACTAGTTTAGGAGCTTAAATATTCAAATCTGTGTATCTGAAGTTTACTGAATAAATTTCAGCCAAAGAAGTCTACTGAAATTCCTGAAACTGTACTACAGCACCAGTGCTTGAGATGGTCAAGAGGCCTCAAACTATGTGACTTTTCTTTTAAATATGGTGTGAAAACCCAACAGGTCTCAAAGATCTTTCATACCAAAAGAATCTATTTTATATTGTATTGCAAATAAAGACGAATTAAATAAATTTCTTCAGGTAGTTTTATTGACTGTGGGGAGAATCACATGCATTACACATTGTAAAGCTGTTTTAAGTTTCTGTTTCAGCAAGATTTTTAACTTACAGAAGACAGCTTGGCTTTGTGCTCTGGGACAACCCAAGTAGTACTGAAGCTAGATGGATATACCTGAAGATGTTCAGGAGCTAGCTAAGAAATGTGTTACATTTGTTTTCAGTTTTTTTGAACATGACTTACTGCACCTTTTTCTTTTCCTTCATTGTTCTCAAATTTTCCCTTACTTTCTTGTTCAGTGTTTCAAATGGTTTGTATTTGGAAGTTTTTAAGTACAACTGTAGCTGAATACAGTTGTGCTCTTCTAGTGTGACATTGTTAATATTATACATTGAATTGTACAAAGTCTATGTTCAATTAAATTATTGACACATGTAACAAATGTGTACAAATAAACTGTGGTGTAGGTCAAACTATGTGCAGCATACTTCTCATGCAGTAGTTTTATTCTTGGGCACAGCTCTAAAATGTCCCTCTGTCACTGTAGTGCTCAAGTCCACCAGATGACATTGAAGTATCTTTTTCCTAGTACACCAGCAGTTCTGCAGAGATACATTTCATCAGTGGAAACCCTCTGTTCTAGTGTAGTCTTCCCATCCCATGTACTTAACCTCTGAAGAGAAGGGGAAGGATGAGAGCATCATGTATGCTGCATCTCCTCCAGCCACAATCTAAACTTGGAGTTTTGGATGCTGGCTCTTTGAAGGCACATGTGTTTGTGGTGTCTTACCCGTTTGCTTTGGCTGAAGACATTTTTGACTAGCAACTTGAAAGAAATGAGACCAAAATTGTTTATGTAAGGTCATGCAGGCTGGGGATTCATTTTAGCAGAGCAACTGCAATGAATCTGATGTCAATATGAAAAAGAAGTACAGACCTAGATGGTGAAAGAAACCAAATAACCTCCTTGTGTTTAAACCTTCTTTTATTCTGTATTTTCTTGAGAATGTGTACGTAACTACTTTTTTCTGTGTTTTTCTTCTTCACCATTTGTTCTGCTTGAAAACTCCCAATGTCTCTAGCTTTGTCATCGTGATAGAGCTCAAAGCTCCTTTTGCACCACAAAGAAATGTACCTGGTTTTATTGTTGAGCACTTGAAGCTAATGTTAATCCTCCCCCCAGTCCCCTGGAACAAAGCCAGGCTTCTTGATGCTTCTTGGAAATGGCTTTGGGTGACTTTGATAAGCAAGATTGCTTTCTTAGGGGCTGCTTGGTATGGAAGGATGCCTTTTGGAAGTGGTCCTCCTGGTGAGAGCAGGTTTGGGCTGCATAGGGTGTAGGAATGGAGCTGGGCCTGGAAACATGGAGTCCTTGTGGAGCTGCAGTGAGGTGCTGAGCTTGGGGTTCCATCTGATACACACAGAGCTGAGTGAGATGGCACAATGGCCTTGGGTTGCCCTCACCTACATGGGCTTTAGGGCTGCATGTGACTCCTCATGTGCAAACTCCTTTGTCCTTGATTCTGCAGAGCTGCACAGAAGTGAATTGAAAATATCACACTGAATAGAGTGCTAGAGGTACTAGTTTGTGACAGCTTTAATACATTAAATTATTACATTCAACTGGGGAAAAATGGAAATGAGAAGAAATTAAAGACTAGGAGAGGGGAAGAACAATAGTCTAGAAAATGTGTTAGGAGAAGGGGGGAAGCTTCTTTCTGACCTGCTTTGTCCTAGAGCTTGCTCTTAACAGAATAAAGAAATGGAAATGCCTGTCTTAATTATCAGTGCTCAGGGACCATTCCTTACCCACCCCTGCCAAAACAAAGGGAAATAATCTCGACACAAAAATGAGAAGTGCCAAGGTGAGCAGTGAGTAGACTGTGAAGTAGGGAGTAGAAATAGAATTGGAAAGTACTCTGATAGCTTATTTTTCAAGCTTTCTGAGCTTCAAACAATCAGCATGAATTGGCCTGGATTGTATGTTCACGAGATGTATTAAAGTGTTGAAAAAATGTATGAAGTATTACTCTAGTAATTTGTAAATTAATTCTGATCGAGTAGCTGTTGTACTCTGAAGCCATCTACTTGTTTAACTGTACCAGTGAGGTAGTAGGACTTAACCAGATACAGGTTTCTAGACACACAAGTGTCCTGTAGGTGTCAGCACTTCTCTTGCTATTTTCCTGCCTTCTGGCTACAGGAGTAGCAGGATAAAACAGCGTATTTTTTGAGGGGCTTGATTTGTTGTTTTTTTTTTTTTTAATTAAAAGTGTTTACGTGGATGTTCTTTGCTAATGAATACTATTAAAGCAAAGTTTTATATAATTAACTGGCAGAGCTCTCCTTAGTAGATAAAGGGGCTTCAGAAAATTGACTTGGTTAAAATGCTACATACAGAATATCATATAGCTGTTTATAAAACTAACTAAATAATAGGACTAAGCCTTTGGCAAATATTGAAACAAATGGCGTTCACCAGCTGTAATGTGCTCTGCCATATGTGACAGCATCTCTTAGGTTAAGCATTAGCTCCAGGTTGGCAGAATTCTGACTTTTGAAGCAGTCATGGACCTCAGGATGAGGCATAGGACTTAGGTGCAGCTGGTTCACACTCATGTTTGTTCATCTGCTGTAAATCCAACAAGGGCAGGCTTACTTGAACCCAGCCTTCCTGGAGCATTGGAGTCCACCTCTGGAAGGGTCATTCAGTTATGAGTAAATGTGTGTAACTCAAGTGTGTGAGCTACATGGAGAACTTGGGTCTGAAACACCTTGGAAGCAGGAGGAGAAACATGGTTTAGCGAAGTGCTGCTTGCAAAATATTTATTTTATAATCGTGGTTGGGAGCATGGAAGAGTTAATTTAAACCTTCTTTTTAATGCATAGGAGGAAAATAGGCATGGAGCACCCTCTCTCTTGAACTTGGTACTCTCTCAGCAGCGTGGCAAGTCTGATGATATTAGCATAGCCATTTGATTCAGAAAGAGATTTGGGATTTGTATTTAGAACACTGCTGAAGCTCAGTTTTGTAGCATTCTGTGTTTTTCTTGCTCTACATTGATCCTGGTTAGCATTTTGTCTAGGCTGTCTCTGTATTTCTGACCTCATGAATTAACTTAAGAGCTCTTTTCCTTGACACTTGTTTCCAAGGCAGTCCAAGAAAATATTATTAGCTGAATCTCAGCTGAATCTCCATACGGCACTTTCTAAAGTATTGGTTTCTTTGGCTAAGGAGTGTGATTTTGTTGGCTCACATTCTTCATTAGACCAACACTTCTTGCCCTCCTCCTAGAGAGCTGCTGTCACAACTATGCAGAATATGTTCTGAGAGGACTAAATGGATGTCAGTGACAAAACTGAAGGTTTATCCATGGTAGCACATGTGATAATATTTCAGAAGGGGGAAGGAGATACTGCCTTTTTATCTCTAATCTTCAGCACAGATACATCTGAGATCCATTATTGAACAGATGGCAGGTTCTATAATTCAAGTGTTCTGTGCACTTGTCTTCAGGATGCATGTACAGGAGGTGAAAGTGCCATGAGGTGTGAGTGAAGCAAGATAAAATAGAGCCAGTTCCTCTGGATAAGATGGTCTGGAGATTATCTTTTTACTTGAGTTTATGCATTGAAATAATTAATTTATCTATGTCAAACCTGTCAAACAAAGATTGAGTTGGTGAAGCCAGAAGCTCCTGAGGAGGTCGCTAAACTTGCTTTCAGTGAGGTGAGTTGGGCAAAGGCAACCAGCCCCATGCAAACCTGGCAACAGTGAAGAGTTTGGTCTTGGCTACAAAATAGACCCATGAAGCTGCGTAAATACATGAAGTGCCCAAGCCAACTTCTACAAGCAGTCCTGCATAGAAAATGCTGATTTGCTGAAAGGGAACTGTCGAAGGTCTGGGCCCCTGCTGGGGTTGGAACCCCGAGTTCCAACCCCTGTCCTCTGCCCTGGGGCTTTTCTTCCTTTGGTTCGTCATGTTGGAAAAAATGCAGCAAGAGATCTTCTTTTGCTGTTTCAGAGTTGTTTATTTGTCTTATCAAAACCTCGGAGGCAGTGGCAGCATCCTCCAAGGACACCAGGGCAGAAAGGCAATGGCAGCTAAAAAGCAGCTGCCTTTTATATCTTACTAACAACCATTCAAGAAACAATACGTATCTTATTTTCTTTTCAACACCAGTAAACCCTCATCTTATTGATATGTCTTTTCAATACTAACTTTTTTCCACCAACCAACACACCACAGGAACTGGTGTCAGAGAAGAAAGGAAGAGAATGAGGAGAGAGGAGAAGAAGAAAGAAGGAAAACCACACCCAAAAATCTCCATCTTGTCCCTATGTAATACATAGAGCAAGATCCCAAAACTACAACTAAACTCTCTGTGGTACACTAAACAAAAATCTCTTCACCTCTCTGGTGCATTCAGGTTCTACCAAAAGTGGAGGGAGCTTCTCCAAAAGCCTAGGTCGCTGGCTAGGCCACTTTTGAGGAGCTCTGGTGCTATAAAGAAACCACCAGAGGAGCAGGAGAAGCTTTCAGGCTTCCCTGGACTCTGACAGGAGCTATCTGAAAGGCCTGATATACCTAGATTTGTGCAATGGATCCTTTTTCCTGCAGCAGAGACTTGTCTGCAGGGTTCTCAGTCCCTGCTCTGAAACAGGTGTGCCATTACTCTGGAGTAGTATGATCATCTCTGCTGTAACTAGTATAATTCATATAAATAGCTGCATATTATGGAATGAAACTTTGAAGGCAGCAATTAGAAAAAAAAAATCAGCATGCCATGTAGGAGAATTGTTTATAGTCCTGGGTCTGAGTTAGGCAGAACAGATGCTTTGTTTATCAAGGGGAAAAAAGGCTGCAGAACAAACTGTTGCTTTTTTCATAAACTGATTTTTTACTCCCAGCCAGTAGGATCAGTGTGCTGCTGATATTGGGAGATCACTGGTTGCTCCCTTACAGGGCTTTAAAATGTTGCTAACAGGAGGCAGGACTTCTCCAGTCCTACAGAGAGCAGCCTTTCATTTAAAAAATTATACTGATCTATTGCAGGGAATTGCTGTTGTGTCTCATTCTTCTAGGGTAAGAGTCAAGAGCAGCTACCTAGGAGCTCTTGTTTTTTAGAAAAATTCTTTTATTTTTCTAAAGAGATCCTCTCCCTTCCTGTCTCTGTTAATGACTGAATCTCCATCTACAGAGAGTGGATAAGCTTGCTGTGGAGGTTTAAATTTCTGACTGCAGCTCCTGGCTTGGGTTTTCCTTTGTCTTGCTTTTCCTTCCTCTTTGCAAGTGTCCCAGGGCTGACGTGGCCCCTGCTGTGTGCTGTAGTGGTCCCTCACTGCCCACTGAAGACCCCAGCAGGTCCTGTGTGCTGTCCCTGGCAGCCTGAGCTGTATCCCCACCTGGCAGATTGCCTTGTCCTAGAAATGACAATTCTATAGTGCTCAAAGCCCACCCGCCAACAGCTGTGTGTGCTTGCAGTCGGTGTTTGTACACTCATGGGGTGAACGCCATCACACCCTTTGTGCTTAAAAGGGACCCCTGGACAATGTCAGCAGTGCCCAACCCCTTTGGACCATCCCACATTGGGAATACAATGTTGGATTCCTTGCTGCCGTTGCAGGGGGTGGGCTTTGGCTGGCTTATTCCAAACGCAAGCTGGTGCCACAGCCAGATGGATTACCTTAAGTAGTTTGTAGACAGGTGTCCCCTGGTTATGCTTTGCTTTTTTTATGGGCTGTCAGGCAGTGTTTTGTGGGAGGAGGGAAGGAGAGAGGTAGGAAGAAATGATTCTTAGTGCAAGGGTTTTATTAGGAAAAAAACCCCCAAGAATTTTTAGTGCTCCTGATAGATTTCCATTTTCTTGAGTAGAGAACAGCTCAGGTGGATTTCTTAAAATATTTAGATGATAAGCGTAGCTTGATTAAGCTTGTGTGGCCTGCTGAAGTGTTTCCATGACGGAAAAAATCTCCCCTTCTGAGATCAGTTAGTCTGTGCTGAGATCAATTAGTAACACTGATCAGATGATTCAAGGAAAGAAGCCTGACACTGGGGTACCTTTGGGCTCTTAGCAGTGTTTCAGGAAAGGAAGAGTAGAAATACATGGTACCACGCAACTGAGGAGACTTGCAGGAACTTTATTGCTATTGCTGCTGCATTCTGTGCCAGGACTGGAGGGCCAGCACTGCTTTTGCAGACCTTTCCACTCCATTTCCTCTGGCCTTGCTGTCAAACCCATGACTTGCTCTTTGTTGGGATTACATCACACAGCAGCTCTTTGGGAAGGGTTTTTCCTCTCGACAGAGCTGTGTTTTGTGAACTGAGGCTCCTGCCTGTGCCTCACTGTTCACCTCCCCTTCCCACTCACAGGGCCTTTACCTTGCTTGACAAGAAGAGATGGAGAGCAAATGTGTCCCAAACTGGTCCTGAGCATCCTGGGGTCTGGTCTCTCAGATGGCCTCAGAAAGGTCTGGGCAGGGAACCATGGTTGGAAGGGACAGCTGGAGCCCTGGGCAGCTGTGGCCACTCATGTGTTTAATAACCAGCAGAGAGGACTCTGAAAGAGCTGTAGTGTCTCTGTAAGAAGAAATGGTGTATCCTGAAGGTGTGCACTGAGAACAGAGGTTTTCAGGGCTGCAGAGCTTATGTAGCCATTACATTTGAAAAGATTGGTCTGTGCACAACAAAAATTAAAAGATTGATGTTGTCAGAAGCCTTGAAAAGTGTCAGAAAGGGGGTTATAGGCATGAAAAAATGCAGCGAGCTTATTTTTAATTCAGTGGACCCTTTTTAATTGTTGTATTTGCATCTGTGAAATAAAGCTTTGCAATCATAATCACTACAGAGTTTTAATTTTTCTGCAGTAGGGAATTGAATGGCATCTCAGGAAGAGGATAATTATTCTTGAAAGAGGAGATGTCATTCTGAAATAGGGTTATTTTTAACCTGGGATTAGGTGTCCCCATGAGGCATTACACTGCCATACATGAACTGCTGGTCGCTCTACTGGAGCATTGCTTGCCCCTTCCTCTGTCTTCACGTTGTCTTACAGGTTTCAAATGCTTAAATTTTGCTTTGTCATACATTATGGTCCCTCAAGTTTAAAAATTGAGCTAAATTAATAGCAAGCTTCAAACTGCCAATCCAACTTTACATGCACCTGAAGAGAAAAATTACAGAAAATGTTCAAGCACTTCAAAGAAGTCTTCAGATGAGCTTACTTGTCAAGGATGTTTTTAATCTCACATATGTCTGGTAAAGACTGTAGTGATCCTCCAGGGTCAGGCTTGGCTTGGAAAAAAAAGAAAAAAATTTTGCAAAACCAGGCTCCTGCCTCCAAACTAGTTTGGACTTTTGCAGATAAACATGGATGAAATGAGATACAACCAGCCCTTCCTGCCTTCCATCCTGTGTTCGTCAGTAAATTTCTGCCCCAAGGAGCTCTGTGGAGGTTGGACACCCTGCAACCTGCTCACTGTGCAAAGCTGCTCCGTGGAGACCCATCCCTATGCAGAGACTGGCCCAGCTCAGATGATTTCAGCCTGGTTTAAGGGATCATTAAGAATGAGGCTCCAGCTTCTGGGCTCACCTGATTATGAGTCAAAAGAATGGAGAAGCCAAAATGGAAACCATTCAGGGTTGGAGGCAATGGCTTCATGGACAGCATGGCCACAGGTGACTTCTGCCAATGGATTGAGATGTAGAATGTCTGTGGTCCTGTTCCTTCAGTTTTTATAGTCTTTTCTCTTAAAAAATGTTTAAAAGAGGAGGGAGCGAATAGTGTACGACACTCAAGTAATAGTGAATATCACTTCCCACTTGGGAATATTTCCTGGGGGTTTTGGCTTTTTATAGCAGCTCCAGTGAGCCAGTTTGATGCCCTCCTTTCTCTGACACCTGACATGTGCCTACAGCAGGGAGATGGAAAGGTTTCCTCTTGGGTTTCATCGAACTCCCAGCAGGATTTGTGTATCCCGTTTCTGAGCATGGTTTATATATATATTTAAAACGTCCTCTGTGAGGATATATATCATCTCCTTGCCATGATCCTGTAACAAGATACCTAAAGGTCCCCTGGCTTCAGAAGTCAGTCCAGGGAAGTTCTTTCTTGAATTATTTGGGACTATAAAGCAGTTACACATTTTACCTTGAAAAAATTTGCATTTGGGGAATGTTGTGCAATTTTTACCTGACCTGATGTGAATGATTGGCACTGGTGTTTTTTTACTGGGGGTGAATTAGATTCCTTTGCTGACTTACTGCTCTGCCAAAAAAGGAAAATGTTGTCCCTAGAGTGGATTCATTTTTTCATGCAGTGGCTAGGGGGGGGCTGTGGTGCTGCCTTTGGAAAGATATGCTTTGGAGCAACTATGAAAAATTATCCAAGAGTTAACTTCCTTGCACTGGATCATTTGAAAAAGCTGTGGAAATTGATGCCTGTTATTTTCGGGAAGAAAGATGTCATCACCAAATGTATTTGAATTTCTTTGTCTTGGTCTTTCTGAAAAAGTACTGCAAAGTTGGAGGACTGAGTGAGAAGCAGTGACATCTTCCACAGCGCCTCTTTGCTCCCTGCTATGTTCAGAGGTAAAGAACAACAGGTTAAACTGGGCACAGGAACTCAACCCCTGGCATTAGCACTGCTGCCAGCTCCTGCTGCCCTTTGCAAGTTGTTTCTCTGCCTCTTTTTTGTCAGAGAGATGCAAGTGCAGCATCACTGGCCTCACTAAAGCCCGTGAGGACTTACTGCCATCACGTCTGCGAAAGCTCTCACAGAGGAGATGGGTGCTTGTACTGATGCCTTAAAGGGCTACCTAGAAACAGAGACCAGACAAGAATAAAGGAAAAAAAGGTGGTATTTATTTTAAAGGCCCTCAGGTGTGCACTTCGAGGTCCAGAGGTCCTGCCTCAGTGGATCCCAAAATGGACACCCAGGTCACAAGAGTTTTATACTTTTATAACATAAATTCACCAGCCAGAACCCAGCCAATGATGTGACTTCCCCAGCTTGCCCCCCTCTTCCCAAGATGATGGTTTACAGTTCTTGTTCCTGGATGTCCTTGAAGAGAAAGTCAGAGGTTTTGTTCTGTCTATCTTAGCACAGAGAACAGCATAAGAGAACAGCATTTAACAAGCTACAGAAAACTTCAGAGTTACACTAGCAGTACAGGATTTGAAAAATATAAAAGTTAAAACCTAAGGCATCAGTACTAGTTTGAAATCAAACCAGTGGGAGATCGCAAGTCAGAATTAGAATTTAATAGGAAAAAAATTAAAAGAAGTAAATAAATGCAGTAGTACAAGAACACTGACAAAGTCAAAATACAACCTGACACCTGTGTTAGTAGCAGTCCAAGCCAAGCAGTTCTGTTTGAATCAAGGGTTAAAAAGAATTAAAAGTTGATGTTATAGCTAGCAAGGTAGAAGCAAGAAACTAAGGTTTAATTATTAGCATATAGGTATAGTTGAAGCAGTTGGGGTGAAGAAAACCTATCATGTATTCAACTCAGTTATGTTCTTAGAAGCAACAGGGAGGACATTCAGCATTGTACAAGGGCAGGAACCGAAGAACACACCTGGCCTCCAAGATAGTTGGAGCCAAGAGACAAGGCCTGGATTGTGACCAAGGGTCAGGAAGACCTGGCAGTGGGACAAAGTAAAGAGGAAGACGTCTGACTTCAAGAGACCACTGACCCAAATTAAAGGAAGAACTGTGCAAGCGTAATGAACATTCAGCTCATTTTAATATGGAGCAGGATAGGTGATGCATATGTATAGGCGTCGCAGGTGACTTAGATGAATATGTAAGAACTTTGCGAATTTAAGGAAAGTCAATGCTTTAGGGATTTGCAGCTTGCTTTGGAGACTATTCCCCTGCTGCCCGACGTGACAATAAACATATCACTTTCTTACTGTAACAGTTGGAGAGTTTTTGTCTGGTATGACTTGAATATCAATATTAGATTGATATTCATATTTAATAAATCATGTTGAAGCTGTGATCCTGTAGAAGAAGGGTCTGAAGGTCCAACAGTAGCTCTTGTCCTCTGGGAGTCCAGTAGGCAAGCGGTGGTGTGGTGTTCAGAATCTCAGTTTATATCCAGGATGGAATGCTTGGTTCCTCCCTCTGGGCAGAGCATCTCACAATGGGATGGTGAGTCATGAGATAAGGCGCTGATGGGCCATTAACAGGAGGTAGTCCAGGGGGGAGTTATCTCTGAGTCATGGGGTGAGGCAATGATGGCCCATTAACAGAAGATAGTACAGAGGGAAGAGGCAAGGAACACTGCTCTAACCCGGTTTCAACAGCTCACAGAGATGGTAATAGAATGTACTTCAACCCAGAACAGTGCTGTAAGAGCATTTCTGCTCCTGCACGTGCAGCAGAGGGAGCCTGGCTGGACTGGTTCTGTGCTTGCTGTCCTGGGGATGCTTCAGCACAGCTGGTCCATAGGCTAGCTGCACTGACCTCTCTTCTGCCAGGGTTAAGCTGCAAGAAAGTCACTAGCTTAATCTGGGCTAGGTCTTTGCTGGGGAAATCACAGGTTCAGTTTCTTTCCATCAGAGGACTTTGGCAAGGCTGGGCTGGAGGGCTTAGCAGCATGCCTGAGTACCCTGACCTATTTAATAAATATCTAAGACACTTAACACAGAGCTGATCAGGAGTAGCTGGGGTTAGGGACAGCGAGACCATGACTGCAGTGATCTTGCGTCCTATTGTTCAGCTTCTCTTGTGTTGCCTGACTGATAAACCATCCCAACACTGTGGATGGAACAAGCAAACACAGCCCTTTGCAGGTGCTTTCTTATTTTGCCTACCCGAGCTGCATTGCACTCTAATGTATCCCTGCACACTCCAGTGATGCTTGTGGAAGGGAATACAGAAGTCTGGATGCTCGAGCTACAGTGCATTACCCTCATTTTTCCGCATCTCTGTTGTGTTAATTGTGAGCTACAGTGGCATGAAAGAAAAGAACCAAATAGTTGGCTTTGGCTATTTAGAAATTGGAGGAGTTTGTTAATGCCTATCCCTGGGATGTCCCCAGTCTCACATGTACAGAGCAGGAAGTATGCACTGGAATTCCATACCACCGCCTGTAGCTGTCTCTGCTCAACCCTGATCCAGATGCTAACATTTCTGTAGGCAACAAGTTCAGTCACCAGGATCCCAGCAGGCTTTTTATCTCCTTCTCCAAACACATGTAAATTCCCATGTAATTGTGAAGCCATCACGCTAATTACAGCCATGGGAAAAGGTTATCCCTATGTGCCAACAGCTCATCCACATTGCTGAGGCAGAGGTCATGCTCAGGAAGAATTAATTTCACAGTATTTATTTGCATTAGCAGTTCTAGGCTTTATTATTACAACAGCACAGACACCCTCTGTTAACTCATTGTCCTGGTGTGTCTGTCACACATGGGCTTGGGGCTTTAGTGCTCAGTGGCTTCTCAGGCTGCACGAGGCTGCCTGTGAATGGGTGAGGGGGGGAGCAGGCTCAGGACAGAGACTGCAGCTTTGAGGGAAGGAAAGAATGCTTAAACCAACAGAAAATGGATGGAGGTCTTCTGTGGTTTGGGAAGTCTTATTAATATTTAGAAATAGAGCTCCTAGCTCTAAAAGTTACAGAACAATGCAGTGTATCAAGTCATTTTGCTGCAGGCTTATCTTTGCTCTAAGTGGGACAGAAGACAATGACTGTGACTGCATTGTGCGTTTTTATTTTTAAATAAAAGTAGTTGGGCCACCAGTGACTTTGCTATAAGCAATACATACCTTCTTACTAATAATTTAAAAAAAAATATACTTTACCCATGAAGGTGGCATTTTTAAGGAGTTATAACGAAGTCAGAGAGATCTTGCAGCTGACAGTGTGATGTTTGCATGGTACCTGCAGAACAGAGCGTTGCTGCTCTAGAACTGATGGAGACCTTTTCCCCTCAACTTATCCCTTCCCTGGGTTGCTGCCAAAGATCTTGCCAGGGCTTGAGTCAGCAGCAGGTCAGCTGTGGGTGAATGGAGGGAGATGAGTCAGGAGGTGTTCAGGCTTTGCCCTGCCTCTGTACTGGGCTGTGTCTAAAAAGCACCAAGCCTCAAAGGAATGGATATGCCTTAGATGTTCAAACTCGACTGAACTTTTAACTTTAATTGGCCAGAAAGGTATGGGAAGGTTGTTCTGAACCCTGCATGGCAGAGACAGCCTTGTCTTTGGTGTGAAGAGCTCCCATGTAATGTTGCCTGCTGCTACTGAAACCTAGGAGTCTAATGGATAGTTCTGGAAAGCTGGTAGGGAAGCTGAGTGTGTATCTGTGCAGCGTGTGTATATAGTGCCACATATGTGTTCCTTTCTTCTGTGCCCTCTCTCCTTTTTCTGATGTCTCTCCCTGCCAAGTGCCTCAGGAGGAAATGCTCTCGAGTCTGTGTGTGAAATGCAGAAAAGCTTCCTACCTTATTACCTTGTCAGAGACCCTCACAGGGGATCCACATTGTCTGTTTCTGTCTGATGCTGTTAAGAGAGAGATCTTAAGTATATAAATTCACAGCAAAAAATCATCCTCGTCCCACTTGATAAGCTGATTAAAACTCCTACACTGGAATGCTGAAGAGCAAAGACAAAAAGAGGTGTTAATGAATGGGTTGGAGCTAATTAAAATCTAAATCTGGTAACACTGTGGAAAAAACACATCTCTCTGTTCTAGGTTCTGCCTCATTTCAAGGCATATGATTCTCATGAAGTGACTAAATTGGCCAAAGTGTTCATTGTTCCACATGCTATCAGATATGCAACATTTACACATCCAGTCAGCATTAGTCTTCCCAACCTAAAAAAGTTGTAAAATATTAAAAAAACCTTTATGTTTTGTCCTTGACTATAAAATCAGCAGTTTATGCTCAGATCATGGGCAACAAGTAGGTTTTCTAAAACACTAAGATGAGAATCAAGTATAGTTACGTGACCCGAGAAGGAAATACCAAAGTCCTTTTTATCTGTGGCATCAATTATGCAGCAAGAAAACTTTCTCAAATTTTCAGCAATAAAAAATGGTTAATTGTATTGCAAATGGCAAAGACTATAAGACATTGTTCTGGTTTGAAAAACAAACCAGTGGGAGACACCAAAACAGAATAACAATTTATTAAGGAAATTAGAAATAAAGGCAGGAACAACACTGGTTTAAACTGACAGAGTAGATACAACCTGACACCCTGTTAGTCAGGGTAGCAGTAGCAGTCCAATAGAGGGTGGCTGCAGTCCCCCTTAAGTGATGGATGTGGGACTGTTGGGGCAGTGATCCAGTAAAAGGGTCTGGTCTTCCTCGGAAGGTCCAGTGGTAGCTATGTAGCTCTTGTCCTCTGGAAATCCAGTGGAAAAAAAAAGCTACCTGTGCTCTTCAAAATCTCAGCTTGGTTCCTCCCCCTGGGTGGAGCATCTCACAATGGGATGGTGAGTCATGCAATAAGGCCTGATGGGCCATTAACAGGAGATAGTCCAGGGGCAGTTATCTGTGAGTCATGGGCAAGACACTGATGATTAAGAGGAGATAGTTTTGAGGGAGGAGGCAGGGAACACTGCCCCATCTGGTTTCAACAGAAACCTGAAGATGGTGATGGAATACACACCCCTGGGCACATCTTACATTACAATCCAGGACAAACATCAATTCACAGTCCAGATCCTTCTTTTCTTAACTTCAAAGAAAACAAATTGTTTTAAGAAAAGGAGAACTGACTTTTGAAGATAACCTTTTCTTCCCCATGTTCCCCGGAACTTTCTCTCACAAATTCTTTAATTACTTTGCGCAGTCAATTAAAATCCTTATTATAACAATTTATTATGGTTCTGCAGCAAAATACGCAAGTGGGCATTTTAACAAGTGGGACTGTAATGGCATGAAACATGCAAATATGCTTGGAAGAAATAAGTGAAAAATTGCAAATATGTCTCTGTGATATTCTTAAAATGGCAGGTCAGGGAGACACTCTTTGAGCTTTTGCATGGATTTGGTTGAAAGCACTCAGGAAGGCAACAAGAAGGTTACCAAAACTGAGCTGGGGCTCTCCAGGATGAAGAGCCATGTGAACACAGCTTCAAAGCATGAAGCAGATCTGAAACACTCATCTGAATGTCGGACTGAGGCTGTTACATTGATGAACAGTGTTTTTTTATTGTATTTTGAAAGTTTAGCACAGTGTCTGCAGGCTTTAGCTGAGCTTCATGGAATTTTGCTGTCATTTTTAATATTTAATTTTTTTTACCATAATTTTTTAACTTTCTAGTATGATTTTGTGAACCAGCTGCCTTGCACTCAACTTCATATTTTTATCAGACCATCCTGGTGAAAGACTAATAGGAAATAAATATGAATACACATGAAGCATAGGCATATTGTAACAATTTATATCATTAAAACCTGTTAGACTGTTGTAGGCAGGGAGTTAGTATGGCTTGTATGTTTATTTTATGCACAGAAACATTAACTGGTATTAATTGTGTTAGCAGCTCTGGATAGAATTGCACCTCTGAGAATGTAATGCAGAAAGGATTGGAGGGTTTAGTGTCTGCCTGCTAAAAGAGTTTTACTTAAGTGACTGTCTTCCCTGGTGTTTAATCCCTGCCTAACACCTGCTGCCTTGATGCTGGTGCTGTAGTTCTCTACAAAGTATTCAAGATTTGTACAGGGTGCTGGGATTTCTGTAAATGGATTTTAGTTATCTGCTCTGAAGAGGTTGAAAATTCACTGAATTAGACTTTGGAAGAGCTGTTCTTAGTTTTACAGGTCGTTTGAGTGTGATGCTCTCTTCTCCCAAAAAGGCAAGTACCTGAGATGAAATTTTAAAGAATAATACAGTTTTGCTATTTTGAACAAAGAAAATCAAAAAAATCCAAATAACATTTTAAAGTTAGACACAAACTTTTCAGCCTCTAGAAATTTATTGGTTTGCGATTGCAAACTGTGCTTTCTTATGTGTTTGAAGCACATACTTTGTGCAGAAAACCTAGAAATATGTTTGTGAACCTGAGTTGCAATCAATGGTCTGTTGGCAACAGTGATGCAGCAGATATTTGCTGCCACTGAGTGCTGAGGTGAGAAAGGCCATTTTCAGCATGGAGGTTTTCTGCATATATTTAGCTACCTCTATGTTGTGTCTTGAGCAGTGGTGTTGGAACAAAAATCCATCATGACAGATCTGTTAAACCCTGCTCACAGTGCAAGCTGAGCCGTGGCAGTGCTGTGCTCTGTCACTGAGCACTCAGCCCTGGAAACTGTAATTAAAACATCCCCACGCTGGGCTGTCAGGCTGATGTAGGGTGTTTCATGCTGTGGCCAGAGAGGAAAGCACACAGCTTCCCAGATTTCATGTGCCATCAGAAGTGAGGTGTAGGGGATGACACGGTGTCTGGCAGGGAGCAGAGGTGGCAGCCAGGAGACTTTCCTGCTGGGATGGGGCTGTTCTTTCTCTTCCCCAGTACAGGCAGGGACTGAGGCTGCTTCTCTGTAAAGAATAATGTCCTGTGTTAGGTATTCCTCTCAGGGGGATGCCACATGCTATTTCCTGGCTCCTGCTTTGAGCTCAGTTCACCCCTCACCTGCCACAAACAGCAGCAAATCTGCAGTGAGCTTGGGCTGCTGCCTGCCTTGGGCAAAGCCGAGGGGAAACCAACTTCTCTGGTGGGTTTTGGAGCAAAACACACAAATATTGTATTGGCCAAGATGTTCGTGGCTTCTTGCTAGTTGTGTTTGATGCCCTTTGGATTTTTTTTAGTGGCCTCAGGTGAGAAAGACCAATGGATGGGACAGCATCACATACTTGCATTATCTGGTCTATGTTTTAACTGTGCCTCCTCTCTGCAAAGCTCCCTACTTTGGGATTTATGCCTGAAAATTTTTTTTAGGAAAAATACAGTAGACATTTTCTGCTTAGGAGTATCAGAAATTTCATTTCAGTGTGCTGTGAGCCCTGGGAAACAAAAATCACTAGAAGGTCTTCCTTTGATCATACTTTATGTGTTCTGAAACAGATAGAATTTCACTTCTGCAGCCTGTCATCGCAAATTCTGAAGACTGGAATAGTTTTGCAACTTCCTGGCCAGATATGGAAGAAGAGATCCAGCAGCCATGCCCTACATATCTTCTGCTGTGCTTCACCTCTCACAGGTGTCCTCCACAGGCCTGACTTTTGGCAGCTCTTCCTTGGGATGAATGCAGACAGCAGGAAAAAAATTTAATTGTCTGTGTTCTGCTGCTCAATTTTATCTTGAGATTTCGCTCTCACTTGATTAAAAAATTTGCAAATCAATCTGCAGTCCTGTGCAAGGAACCGGATGGCAAAAAGATTCATTCTGCACAAAGCTCTAATTCTAAACAGATAAGTGTTTTTTTCTAGAGAAATGGTGTTGATTTTTCCTGCATCAGGTATAAACCAAAAGTAAACAGAAAATTAATGAAGGATTTTTATCTAAGAAAGGTAAAAAAATGCTCACACTAATATCAAGGTATGTATTTACAGGGGAATGTAATGGTTTATGATCATCCCTGAAAGAATCATAGTATTTTTTCAAACTTCAGGCTGAAGGGTCACTCTATTTCTTTCCTGACTCAAACAAGCCAATTAAAGCTGAAGATTGGAGCTGAGGCACTCTATTTGAATGATTTTTTTTGACAAATAATTTGCCTGTTAAAAATGCAGTTGAAACAGGCTTTTTTTTTTTGCTGAACTGTTTGCAGATTTAATCTAAATGTATGCCACTGTGAGATATTTTGCTTATGTTTGAATCTGGGGGGGTGGGGGAAATCATGCTGAAACATGATTGTTTTGATTCCAAACTGGCCAGTGTAATAGTCTTCACTTCACCAGCAGAACCAAAGTGCTCCTTTTGGTTGGTGACACAGCACGAGACAGCTGCAAGGCTGCTGTGTGCACCCCGAGGATGGCAAAGTGCTGCACTGAGGTTGTAGCTAAGCCAATAGGTTTATATTTTAGAGAGATATAAAGGGCAAAAAGGTTTTAACTCTGTGTAATGCCTCAGTTTTTTAGCTTGCTGAGCAGCAGTGCTGTATCTGTGTGGCTGATACCTGAAACAATAGTACTTCAGAGTAACAAGTAAAGAGCTGGATGAAAATAGAAAGACAGAAGTGAAGCAATGTCCTAATTACAGTGATCCCTACCAGCCTCTTAGGACTGACTCATCGGCTTCACCATCACATCAGTGTTATGGATGGCATTGTGATCGTCAAAATGTTCCTTTTGTTTAAAGGAAAAGAGCAGAAATCTGTATCATTACAATGTAGAGAGGTGAAAACTTGTTTATTTCCTAATTGCACCGAATCCAAGATTGCTGAAACACTCCAAAGCCAGTATGGTTACCACAATAGCGAATTCACCAGGAGCACCTCACCTTATCTGATCTGTGACAGTAAAAGAAGTGAAATGTCCAAAGCTCTTGGCTTTCAATGCACCAGATTAGTTCCAAAAATACCATGCAAATTCCTGCATTGGGTAGTTTCAAATACAGCCAGTTTTATGTAGTTTGGAATGTCTCTTTGGCAGAGAGTATTTCTAAACAGACTCACACAATGCACAATGTCCTGCCTTTCTGGCAAATATTTGGTTAAATTGAATGTTTTTCAGAATGTGCCCTGCACTGCTGTTGTTGACACTAAGGATTTGTCATTGCAAGTTAGAGGACAAAATGATGGGATGTTTTGAAATTATAGAATGACAGAGTGGTTTGGGTTGGAAGCGACCTTAAAGATCATCTAGTTCCAGATCCCCATGTACCTGTCCCTAGTGCTGGTTGCAGTAGAGTTTTAGCCCACTGTCAGCCAAACTGGGAACTTTATTCCTGCTGTATTACTTGAATTAGGGTAAAATCCCCCACAAATATTGTTAAATTTGCTGCTGCAGTCATTGCACTATAACCAGACAGATAAAAGAAATACGAGGTCTGGCTTCAGCACCTCAGACCTGTATCTATAGGGACCTTTGTAGTCCTGAGTTATTCAGGCATCTGCTGCCAAGATTCAAGCCTGAATTTGTCTTATAAATCCACTGGAGCTTTTAAACCCATAAGAGACCAGGTAACAGAGGCTGAAGTAAATCTGGAAAGAGAACTGAGCAGAAAATGGCTCAAGGTTTTCCAAGCCAAGGATTTGCTTTATGGGAACAGCCTGCAGTTAAATACATCTGCAGAACTGTGCTAGTGAAAGGGGACTAGAATTGTGCAGTGGGAAAGTTCCAGCAACCTGGGAACGGCTATCAGAAAAAATAGATGGTTTTAGCATTCTTACAGGCAAACTGTTTTTGAGGGTAGCTGACTTCAAAATAAAATAGGAAACACTGACACCAGCCCTCAAAGTCTTGCATTTGCTCTGCACCCAGTGCCTGCAACTGAGTGCCTCTTCATGTGCTCTGTTGCCATTGTGCCTTCCTGGGCTGACCCAGGGTGGGGCGATCCTGCACCGCGGCAGCCTAGCTCCTGAGGGACGGGTTAGGCAGAGACCCGAGACGTGTTTATTTTCTCTTTTGGTCTATTTGGAGAACATGTTTGTCTGCTGGCTCCGAGACCCTGCCTGGACTCAGCCCAGCCGAGGGCAGGGGACCCGTGGCTGGAGCAGCTGCAGGTTTTACCGGGGGTGCTAAAGGAGCCCCTCCCTGCTGCCACATCCAATAGAGAGTCTTTATATAATACAGAAGAACAAGTTCAGGAGAGATGAAGACTCATGTTCCCCATCTCTTTTCATTTTTTCTTAAATTCATAGTGTCATGGTTAACACATCCAGGTAGGATGTAGAAAACTAACCTCTTCTTTGTGTTTCTATCAGAAATGACTTAACTTAGCTTTTCCCACATTTTAATGGAAATTTTTAGGGAAATACCATAGTAGGTGTTGAGAGGAAAACTTTATCATGGAAAGCTTCAATTGCTGTACAAGCACTTCAGGAGAAATGTCCAGGGATTTTGGAAATAAATATAATTTCATATTTACTGTGAGGGTGGTGAGGCACTGGAGCAGATTGTCCAGAGAAGTTGTGGCTGCCCCATCCCTGGAATTGTTCAAGGCCAGACCTGATGGGGCTCTGAGCAACCTCTTCTAGTGGAAGACATCACTATCCATGACAGGGGAGCTGGAACTAGATGATGTCTAAGTTCCCTTCCAACCCAAACAATTCTATGACTAGTAACTGGCTTTATCCAGCCTCTGATAAGTGGATATTTGGCTCCTGAATATACATATATAATGAATAGATATAGGTATGACATGATTTACAGCATGTGGTCAGAGCACTCTGTGTTCCTGCTGCTGCAGCTGAGTTTCTGTACCTGTGGTGGAAATGGATTTCTAAGAAATGGGAGGGGGGTTCTGCTGCTGCAGATTTTGAGGGGAAAGGGAGAGAGCAGGTGGGCTCTGGGCTCTGCTTGCCAAGGGTTCTTTACCCAGAAAGAGAGAAACTAAGGGACAAAGGATTTTGGTTATACTTTGCAAAAAAGCATCAAGCTTTCTTCCCTCCAATTCTGTTTTGTGTTTGGGTAAAACATAATGACAGTTAAATGAGCTTTGCTAAATCTTTCATAAACCACAGTAGCTGTGGAGAAAGCAGAGGAGTTAAAATAAAGTCTAGCATTTTCCCTGCAGAATTTCTTGCAGACACTCCTACAGATACCAAGGTCTGCAAGTCTATGACTACCGAATGCAGTTGCTCACTTTTGCATTCAAAAATTCCTGCAAGTAGCTCTTTTCAGAGAAATATCACAGATCCTGCATTTTCCTCTGTTCCATCTGCAGTCATTTTCACCCAAACCAGTTCCATCTGAAGTTCATTTTGTTAAATTTATTCCATCTTTAAAAAAATACAGATTTTTTTTGTGTAAACATGACAGTGTTTTTAGGTGCACAGTTCTTTTCACGAAGGATCAGCTAGTTATTTTAAAAGGAGCCATATAATGAGAAGAAGCAGGCTTTTGGATGCAGCTATAAATTTATTAAGTATTTCCATTTCCTGGGTATAAGTGGTTTGATAAACTACCCTAGATACAAAACTGTGTATGAGAGCAATCCAGGTCTGTGTTTTACAGAGATTTTGCAAAAAAGCAAAGGCTATATGTGCTCAAATGCTGATGTAAGTAAGTTATATCACAGGTGACAGACAGCTGCATTTCCAATTTTATGGGTTTCACAGTGCTGCTTGGATTTGTTTTGTACTAATTAAATTTTATTACATCTGAAATTTCTGTTATCTTTTAATTGTATTAATATCTAAATTCATATTGAAAAGTGTGGCTTATCAGCCTACACAGTGCCTTTCACAAAACTGAATTAAATGTCTTGAAAAAAAAATTAATTTATGTTTATAGAGATGAATGACAAAACAGCTTATCTCCTCTCTCTTTCTTATTTATATTCGTAGATGCTTATTTTCTCCAGCTTTCAGGTCCCCAGCGGAGTGGATTTTTCCTATTTAAAATAAAGCAATCCTTTGCAGGGAAACAAATGTGCTTCCAAATCAGAAAGGTAAGTATTTGGCTTTTGTGCCTCACTCACCAGAGCTGGTGCTGTGAGGAGGTTGGGCTGTTTTTGTGTTGATCCTGGCAGTGTTGGTGTGTTCAGTAACTGGGCATTTCTGCTGTGACTTATGGCAGTTCAGAATATCAAATATTATCCCTAACATCATTTTCTGCAGAATAACTGTCACGAAGTGATGCAGCTTTTTGTGTCCCTCCTTGTTTAATCGGGGCTATAATTTTTGCAGCATGTGTTTGGTGTGGGAAGACAATTTAATGGAGATACAGTTCCTCCCATTTGCAAATCAAACCCTCCCGATAAACAATGAGTCAAATCATGGGGAGCTTAGGGAGATGCCTCATCTCTTACATTCTTTTTTCATTGCTGGGTCATGGGTGATTTGAGGCAGCAGCTATGTTTTCCTGTCTCTGTCAGATGGAGCTCAGTGGAATGTTGCCCTGAATGTCTCGCAGAGTGATACAAAATGAGCATAGAAGTGGTTTGTATAAAAAGCATCATCTACTTCTACCTTTGCTTTTCATGCTTACTGTTTTTTAAGTATAGTTTTGGGCAGTGATCTTAGTGAAGATGCCAAACTTGCACTGTGAAATCACTTCATCCTACAATCAGACTGTGTACTTGGTGTTTGGGGAGGGGTGGAGTACTGTATCTGTATTCAAGCCCCATTTAGCCCTCTGTTTGGGTTTAAAGCTCTTGATTAAAGTCCTAGGACCAAATGCTCTTCTCCATTCTTTGAACTTTCAGTAGGGAGAAAATGCTGCCACAAAGAGAACTCGGACCCACATTTCAGCCAGGTCTGTGCAGGTGATTGAAGATCACCATCACCAGCTGAGAGAACAAAATCATGCAGGGTGTGAATGAACAGGAGTCTGGTTATTAATTAAGGCTCAGGGTCCCTTGGGGCAAGTTTTGGGTAATGCAAAGCAGAGGGGCAGTCCCACTGCCCATGGATCACAGCCTGGGTTGACTGTCCCTTGCTGGCACCCACAAGAGCTTCAGCAGGGCTGAAGTTCCTGCCTTGGGGGCACACTGATGCTTCTGGACTCTCTACATGCTTCTGCTTTCTTCTGCAGCTCAGTATGGAGCCCCGGTCTGCCTCATTCATTCTCTAAAGAGGGAGCTGAGTGCTCTGGGCTCAATCTGTGTGACCTTACCTACCTCCTGTTTTCTTGAGCTCATTTTTCATTTCCAGTTTGTCATTCTGCAAATCAGTTTTATACTTGAGCAATATGAAAGTGGTGCAAAAAGCAAAGTCAATGAAGAGAAGGTCATGCCTCAGGGTCTATTTATAGGGCAGTGCACTTACTGAAGCAGACCTTGTTTGCTCAGGTTTTTAAGTTTTTTGGGGAAGGAGCTATTTGTCTTCATGGACCTGAAGAGGTGTTAAGATGGCGGCACCCAAATTTTGAGTGGGGTCCTTAAGGAGTCGTCACTTGCTAAAACTGAGACACTCTCAAGCACTTAGCAGTTGCTGAGGCTGTTCAGAGAGATGTAAAATACTTGTGTTTGGCCAACAGCAACATCTCTCTGAGAAAGAGGTTTGTGTGACCAAGGAAAAAAGTATGAAGTGCAAACATGGAGCCAGGAGGTAACCACCAGGAGCAAGGCCAGTGAGATCCACAAGGGTGACTGCTGGGTGATGTTTGCCAGCCTTGCCATCTCCTCTGTGTCCTGATAAAGAAAGTGGGTTCTCAGAGTCAGAGAAACCATCATCCTGGCTTTGCAGATTCCATTCTTAAGTTGGACCTGAAATCCTGACTGTGTAAATACACATTTGACAAAAGCATAAAGAAAATTCTCATAACAGCAGCACTGAAATAACAAGATACTTCCTCAAATTTAGCTCCTTGTTCAATATTGACACACCTGGTCCAAACACACAGGGGTGTTGACACACCAACCAACTTGGCAGAACTCCATGTTATAGCCCAAATTTATGTTTGTGCTGGGCCTACCATTTGATATCTACAATGCCTAAATAATTTACAGTAGTGGTGTCAAATTCTCTGATCTTTTAAGACTGATTTGCATGATATGTGGGAACATTAAAAACTGCAGACCACCTGGAATGGAGTGCCCCAACAGATGAGATTCTGAGTTAATAATTTCTCAGCCTGTAGGTGATTTTGTTGGACATGTGGATGGTTTTTACTTTGCAGCCAAATCGTACTAGAGGTAGCGAAGAGTATTTAAGAAAAGGTTGAGATTCTCAGGTGATATTATTCCAACAGCTCAGGCTGTTAAAAAAAACCCAAACCCAAACACAATAAAAAATGAGAAAGGAGATGACAACAATTTGTTAGACCTTGAATAATAAAATAATTACAAAATCAAGATAAACTCTGTCATGGAAATACCTGTGAAAAATGTGTAGCTTTGTTCCTATCTGTATTATGACCTTGTGCCCTATCCACTAGGTAAAAAAACCACTTCCAACTTGTTGCTTTGATATCAGAAAATGTGACATTTGTTTGTCATTTTCTTTAACTGAATTAAGCTAGTACTGACTGAGTGGTTTGCAAGAACTAATGAGGGCTGAACACTATCTCGATGTCTAAATCAGGGCCAGGTTTTCAGATATTTGGAAGTGCCAGTGTGGCTATTTGTGAAGGTGTTAGCCATGCCTAAAAGTTATCACAATCATTTGGAAAGCTTGTTTAGTGAGATGTTTAAGAGGCAGAGCTGGCTTCCTGGCCCAGGACAGTCAGTACATGGGCAGAGCTCTTCATGGAGGGGCCTTTCCCTCCTTATAAAATCAAAGGAGGGGGGGAAGCAGCACTTCATATTGGTAAGTGAGGCCACACCTGAGAAGTCTTTATCAACAGTATTGGTAAATATTTTGGGGCTCTGAGTTACAGTGTTTGGGTGACTGGGCATTTTAGGGACTATAGTGCCTTTATTGGAGGCTGCTCTTCAGACAGTCCCTGTCTGCAGCTGGCCCTCTGCTGTGTTTCGATTCCTGGAGCTGGTCTACAAGGATGCAGGAAGAGAGTCTGCTGCCTATTGCTGCTGTGATCTCCTGTTTCTTGTTTAAGACCTGCATGCAACTTTGAAGCAGAGCCACATGAAGACATCACCATTCTGGTCTCGTCCTGGTTTGAGACATCACAGAAGAAAATTAAATAAGGAGGTAATATGAAAACTGCTTTACAAATTATACCACTAGTATTTTGAAGGCAAAGCAATGCAGATAAAATACGTGGAGCAATTCCAAATCCATTAGCAGCGGATGTGCTTAGAAACCCCATGTCTATTATGGAAATTTGTGGGCAGGTGTCCATAAATTGATAAAAATGCATTCTCCAAGCAATGCTCACAAAGCTGAGGCTGGAGCAGTAATGGGGGAGCTGTGCAAGGCAATGGCAATAGCTGATGCTATTCTCCAAAGCTATACACAAAGAGAAAAAAAATACAAAGATGGTGAAATTAGAATTTATGGCAATCAAACTTTACAAGGAGAAGTGAATGTTTCACAAGTGCCTATTGAAGAAATTAAATCTGTTTAATGCAAAAAATGGGAAATTAAAAACAAATCATGTGATATAAACAGAGGCTTGATCTGAATCACACCCAAGTGGAAAGCATTTCAAAGGTATAGCTGTCTTTGCCTTATCAAGCCTATGCTATAGAATAAGGTCTAAACAAAATAAAGAAGAATGTGATGTTATGTATACAGTAACCATTTGGTCTTGCAGAAGGGGAGAAGGTACACAAATAATTCTGTGGACAATGTTAGCTTTAAAGTAACTTGCTTGTAGAAAATTAGGTTCAGGGTCAACAGAGGACAGTAACACGATAAATTTTGGAAATAATGGAAGATTACTGTGGGTAATGGTGTGTGAGGTTTCAAAACACAGAACAGACTCCGATGCATATGACCAAGCCACTGAGGCTTGGAAGCTTGCCTAGAGGTAGGATTTGAATTATGGACACTGCTGAGAAAATTCTATATAAAGTTATTTCTGTTGAAGTGAAAAAACCAACCCCAAAAAGACATCTGCTGACATATGGGCATGAAAATGTCACCCACAGGATTTCGGATTCAATTTAAATGAACAAGCTTGCTGTGTATTAAATAAACCAACAGAGCATATCTGTATCAAATACTAAGAAGTGTGTATATTAAAAAATATTCTTTCCCTTTTCTAATGCAACATGTCTGAGGAAGGAAGCAAACCAACTTTACCACATTTTTAATTATGGTTGTGAACACACAAATGTTTGAATGGTTTATACAGAATTGTATCACAGGGGGAACCCAAAACATCTATAACTGAGCTGTGTGGGAAGCTGTACATATATAAATGAGGAGAATTTTATTTGATTCACATGGGCAAATTTGTGTAAATTTCAATCTCTTCATACTATATATAAAAGTTAGAAAGGGATGCATATGAGGCAGAGAAATCTTTTACTTTAAAACCAATAGGAAGTAGTCATTTAAAGCATTGGGGGATCCAGATATGAGCCTTTGTAAGCGGCTTTTGATTTTGTTAAGTAAGACTAAGTGAAGGACATGGCTAAAGCTTTGCCTGTGGAGCAGGCAGAAAGGTGTCACTGATCACAGTGCAGGACAGGTCAGTATCAGTGTGATGTCCTTTCTACTCGATACCAGAATCAAACATTGCAGAGTTCTTGGGAAGTGCCAGCTACTATGGTGTGGGGACCTCGTTGGTAGTAAAACTAGGGTGGCCTGATGTTTTGAGCTTGAGGAGGGTATTGAACAGCAGCTACTCCCTTCATGATGTTAGTTATTAGCTATGTCTTCTTGTTATGCCATTGAGTGTAATCTCAGTACCACATGACTGGGAAAGACTTTGGGTCTTTAATCTGCTCTCTTACCTGGGCCATGGCTGCAAATGTTAAACCTGAACCTGGCAGTGGGTTCCTTTGCTGGATGTCCACACCTGCACGAGCTCCCTAGAATGTGTTAGGTTAGATAAGTTTCAGAAGGTTTCTTCACTTCCACTGACAAAGAGGTACTAGGTGATTATTTCACACATCAACATTTAGTCTGCAGACGTGGAGTTAGGAGAGATGAATCTCACCTCTGTCATCCACATTAGCTGGGTTATGACCAAGAAAACTGTGTGACTTCCAGCACAACTCCCTTCTGAGGGGAAAGAGAAAACAGCAGAAGAAAAGTAAGAATTTTGACAGCAGGTTCAAGTTCCTGCTTTTATGTTAGAGTTGGCTTGTGCCTGATGGCTTTTGTTTTGCACCTTTTTTATTAGGTTAGTGGGTAAGAGTGGAAATGGATTTTGTTAAGATGGGGTAAGATGATAAATTAAGTAAAATGAAAGAGAGACTCCTCCCAGTTCAGGTGCTACAGACCAAGAAAATCCAGATCTGGAGGGAGTTTGGCTCCCTTATCAGGGTTTCTCAGGAGTGTGCTCTGCCTCCATTTCCCAGCAGATATTCCTCTTGCTGCTGTCTCTACTGACTAATTCAGAGAAAAGCAGGGAAGCCTTGGACTTCCAGGAGGCCTCAAGCCTGAGCAACTTTCAGCACAGGCCGTTCCAGGAGAGGATGTCACAGGCTTACACTTTGCCTAGGCTATGGCCGGCCAGGGACAGAATGCAGCCTCCCTGGTATGCTCCAGACTTCACACCAGCTTTGGTTAGGCAGCATAAAATTTTATCTTTGTGCCTCAGGGAGTTCCTGTTCTGAAAGCAGAGAGACAGAAAGGCCATCAAACTTTTATGGCAGCTTGTAGTTAATTTACATGAGAACTCTTCTTCCATTTCAGAGCATGGAAAATGTTTTTATAGTAGCCGTGCATGATGTCTATCCCAATTCTTCTACATCTATAACTATCTTTTCAGGACATTATTTATTCATGAAAACTCAGCAAATTTTTCCAAGAAACATGAACTGCTAGAGAAGCCAAAGATGATGATCTATTAATTGTGAATTTTAAAAAAACCCTTTCTTTAAAAACCAGCTGTGTTTGAGAACCTTGTACTCTGTGCTCTGAATGGAGTAGCTTTACCCTTAATTTCTTCTGATATCTCAGTGTTACATGGTCATGTGCTAAGTAGCAGCAGCTGAAGGGCTTTATCTGTTCCACACTGTAGCACTGTGTCTTATACAAAATGCTTCTTCAGCAATAAACTCTGAACAAGTGTTTTGGGCTCACCTTTGCCATTACACTAATGATTTTAGAGGCCTTAATGTATCCCACCCATTTGCCTATTTCAAGCATCAGTATTCAAGCTGTAATTTGTCTGGAAGGCACCCCATGCCCTTGGTGACCTCAGTCACACTCCTCTGTCCCCTGTCAGGTTCTATTGTCTTCTTTTGGGAGAACTGCACAGAATGTTAGACTGCACAGAGTGTAAAACCAGGTGTGTAGAGTAGCATAATATTTTTTGTCACAAAATGAAGAAAGATGGACAAATCGTCCACAAAACAGACTCTTGTACATGGCCACTGCATAAATAAAATTTCCTTGTAATTAAATCCCTGAGTGAATATTCAAAACGAACCTCTTAATTCTTCTTTCTTTCTTTCCCCTTTCTTTCTAAAGTGTATAAGACCTCTGCCAGTTTTTCATCTGCCTGGGTGGAGCTCTTTTCCTCTTTGCCTGTTTTCCCATTTCTATCCAGCAAATTGGGATCCTGCTCAGCACTTCAATGCATTGCATTGCACTACCCAAACCCTCCCTTGCAGGCACAATGGCACTGTTCAAACTAATAAGGATAACCATATAATGAGAACGAGCCACACCTTGTGGCTGCTCTCAGCTAAACTCTCAACCAAATTGCCTTGTCAGAGGTGTGGATATCAATGGGTAAACATTTACCAGTCACCATGTTTCTAGAAGACAGCTGCTTGGGAAGCAGGAAAGTGCCCAGGTTTATGTAACCCCTCAGCCAGGGAGGTGTCTCCAAAGAGCAGTGCATTGCTGGAGATGGGTCCAGATGCACCTGCTTTCACTTTTACTCCACTACTGAAACACAGCGAAGTTTTTCACGTTTAATCATCAGATAGCTGTTGGGGAAAAAAAAAGGTCATGTGTTCTTCTTGAGTTATTAGTGTCAATTAACACCAACCCAAATCCCACCATCTGAGGACAGCAGGAGCCCCACTGTGGATTTCTGACAGTGTCAATCATTATCTCTCATTGCAAAGACTGTGCTACAAGGTACCATGCTATTTCTGTGAGGATGTATTAACCCTAAGATATCAGCAGACTAAAAGCCTGGTATTGACACATTTTTTGTCTTATTTTCCTTCCTGCAGACAAGAGGCCTTCACTACAGTCACTGCTTTTCAGCTCACAGTTATGTTTTGCAGCCTCCTCTGCCCCCATGATGTTCAAGCAGATCGGATAGATCTCTTGACCTCTTGAAGTTCTGGGTCCTTCAGGGCACTGGAGTGTCCCTCATTTCACTTTCATTTATTTCATTTCCAAACTTAAGGAAACTAAATTAAATTACTGTCACAGTAGTTCTGAGCACCTGTCTCTACACAGAGATGAATGCAGTTGAATTTGTCCACTTTAAATATTAATTCAGAATAACTCCCCTGTGCAGTAGAGCCATCAGTGGTCTCCCACAGAGCCAAGAGACTGGCATCTTTCAGGGAATTAGAGAAATAAAAATACCTAGGGTGAGATTGATGTCACTTAACCTTATAAAAGCCCTTTCCAGGTCATGCAGAGCTCCTCTGGACAGGCACATTAGAAAGCCCCTTGGAGTGCTGAATTGAGGACAGCTGATACTTGATGGATGTCTGTCAACAAAAGAGATGATTCTCTCACCTTAAGATAGGTCTGTATCCTAAAAGTGAAGGAAACTACATCAATCTGTAAAGTAATGATCAGTGGCAGCTATAATATCCACTCAACTAACTGTGCCCCAGAAAAATGCCTGAAATAATTACAAAGTGAAAGAGCTCTGAACCGTGAAAGACAAACTTTCTTGAATGTGGGAGCTGGACTGATTGATTCCAGTACAGCTTGGAATTATGTTCAAAAAATGGAAATTCAGTTTTCAAAACTGAGCCCTGCAGCATTACCTACCAAACACTAGTTGGTCACACTCAGTCTTCCTGAAGTGCTGTATCACAAGCCAAATTGGAACTGTATTAATACAGACATCTTGTGCCATTAGAGATGCCATGGCGGCCAGCCACCTGCAAGGTAAGTATAACACAGGATTCATAGGACACCCAACTATTTCTGGAGCAGTGAAGAGAGACCAAGCAGGATGTCCTGAAGCACCGCAGATGGCACCAGTTTCACCCTTGAGCTGAATTGCTTCCTTTATATCCTTATTTCAGAGTCTGGGTCCTCTCCTGTCTCCAGTCGCTGTCCTGATGAGCATTCACCTAAACATACCTAGAGCCTTCCTCAGAAAGCTGCTAGAAGTACTTCATCAGGATAAACATAAAATTGGGTGAAGGAATGAAGAAACTGCTCACCTGACACTTTCATAGGCCACAAAAGGGAACATGTGAGTGGATAAAAAATGCTTAAGATTGTGGTTTCACCAGGATCTGAGCCACCCTGATGGCTCTGTCTTCCCTGCTGTCCTTTCTCCTATTCCCAACAGCATGATGGCTCTCTCTCCTTTCTTCCTGGTTCCAAACTCTCAGGTTCCTCCTGGAAGACAATTCCAAACCATCCACTTCTTTCTGGTGGATAAACTGTCAGAGGGGTGCTGCTACAGTTGGCATAACATAAGCATCAGAAAGATGGCTGAGAGCAAAGAGGGGACTGGTGAATGGGAGTGATGTCCCCATCCCTTCTCAGCAGCAAAGAGCTGTTAAATTGACTCAGATTGCCATGTGTAAAGCCATCAATGACAAATGTCTACACTACATGGTATGAACATGTCCCTGTGAGTTTTCCTTAGCACTCAGAGCATCTTGAAGTAGCCAAGTGCTAAAACAGCCATAAGCCCTAAAAAATCAATTAAGAAAATACTAACAAATGTTGATACCCTTTACTGTTTCCCTCTATCATCTGTTTTTAACTAAGATAGAGAGCAGTTCCTGCATGGAGAGATCTGAATTAACCTTCATGGTGTAAGACATTCCTCTTGCCAAGTAGTCAGGCTTTTCTTCCTCATTTACTCCTCAACACCACTCTTTGGCAACACTTAGAAATTAATTGCCAAGATACTGCACTGAGTAGCAAAATGACTGCATATGCAATGGACTCAGTGAGACAAGTCCCCTCTTTTTGTGCTAATTTTATTAATTACAGCAGTTTCTTTATTCTTTATTCATTTAATGCATTTTTAATACATGGAAGAGCATATGTATGTTTTTTTATATGAGACATGAAATGATGAACTAGTTAACACCCTCTGTATTTGGTCAGAGTTCAGTTAGTTTAATTAGGTTCAGTTAGCTTAATTAGGTTAAGCACTGCCTGTGCTTTGTCCCAAAGTCTACACTTGTATCACTTCAAGGACTATTGGAAATGTTGCATTGGTAGTACTGCTGTGAGACTATAGAACACAATTTCCCATATGAATAATTTTAAAATGTTATACTATGCCTGCAAATGCCCCAGGGAAATAAGAAACTAGAATGATTCTCATACAGCAGCTGCATAAACTGTAATTCAGAGAAGATGTATGACCAACATCTCTATGGGGTGTAGATTTCATCCTCAACCCATGCTGTAAATCCTGATATGCCTGCACACACCATCCCAGGGTCAGAATATAGGATCTTCGGACAGGATCACAGGAGAACTGAGCAAGGGCCCTTGGGTGGGCTCTTCAGTTCAATCTCCTGCTCAGAGGAGAGTGATCAATGAGTGCAGACCAGGTTACTCAGGGCTTTGTCCAACCACATTTCTGCCAGGACAGAGATTGCACAGACTGTCTGAACAGGTTGTTCTAATAATTGAGAACTTTTTTGTGTGTGTTTGGGACATAGAGGGGGCAATAACTCTGAACTCTGGGAGGAACTAAACTAAACAAGGTTTTTCTTGTGCCTATCAACTCTACTGGCCTCTGATACCTTGGAGGAACTCCCACTGATTTTGTTGGAATATTTATACACTGGGGAGAAAAGTCTGGACTGGTAAGTCTGGAGAGAGGATCTATGCACGTGGAGAAGGAGCAGAAAATGTGTTAGTGCAGCAAATATCTGGACCATGTGAAGCCCTGTGACAGGACATATACCCCATAACCCAAAAAAACCCAGCATACCACATTTTGGCATCATTGCACCCTAGAACACCAGGCTACTGTGCCTCTGGAGCTGTTTTATGAGCCAAAACCCTGGCTGAGCTATAAGCTGATCCCACCCAACTGAAGCAGCATGGTAGGAGGAGGAAAAAAGATCTCCGTAAAGGAGCATTATGAGCCAAAACCACAGACTTTTGCTCGGCTTCAGTAAGCAGCTAACTGCACTTGTACACTTCAGTGCTTTCAGAAACCTTATCTACAATACCCATCATGAATATAATTAAGTGTTTAAACAGCCTCACCCTGCTGTGGCGGATCTCGCGGTAGGTTAATCATAAACACAAGCAGAATCCCTATGGGAGCCAAAGGAAGAAGACTGGTGTGTCTGGCATGTGTGGGATGAGTTGCTGAAGGCCAGCTCGACACTAGACAGCAGGAAGGTGTAGGAGATGGAGGAAAAAAAGCCCAGGTAATGTCTCTTCTATTTTTTTTTTTTTT
>VZTN01028284.1:36297-52622 GCA_013400515.1 Erpornis zantholeuca
TTTTTGGCAGTGAAAATGTAAGACATCTGCAATTATAAAAAAAAATGAGGTTTAGAAATGCTTAGACATTTAGAACTTTAACACTCCTGTGCTTGCAGGAGGCTTGCATTTAAGTCAGCAGGTTTTGTATTGTTTTTTTTCTTTTAAAAGTCTTCAAGGGAAGATCATGTATTCTACTGAACAACAAATGGGGGGAGATGAATGTCTCTGGCAAGCATATTTTCTTGTGTCTTTAGGTTTTTCTTTTCCTGTCCACCATTTTCTCAAAGTTTAGTGTCTTCAGGATCACTCTGGTTCATGCTTGGTGTGCGTTGACCTGGCAGTGCCAGTTGAGAGAACAGAAATCCCTTGGAGGATCCTGGTCCAGGGCTGTGGGGCTTGAATATACAAGAATGGTTTCTTCTGAAGAAGAACTTAGAAACAGCATTGCTGTCTTTCATAGGTAGACATATACGTCTGCATCAGTTTATCCTTTGAGAACATCTTTTGATTTCAATAGCATGTACCTAAAGGCAAAATTTGACACGTAAATCTTTTAATGCTCAGGTGCAGCAGCTGGAAATAATCTTATTTTTCTCAAATTGATCCAAGTCATGAGCTGGGGATTAGGTCTAATTTGTGAAGTGCTTGTTTTTCATAAGAAAAGGTCACTGGCTTTTTGCTGAAAGAGAACAGAGGAATATGTGGGTCTTTGTGTCTTTGAGCATATGCATAAATAAATAAATAAATCCATGTTTATTCATACATTTCTGTATTTCTGTTAACAGTAAGACTGATTAAATAGCATGTCCTGCTTGTAGCATATATTCTTTTTTCTACCTTCCTTTGCAGTAGAGCTGAATGTGGATGTAGAAAACAAATTTTGCCTTGGCTGTAAGAGAACAAACCCAGAAATTTTTCATGGATTTTGTAGCATCTCTGCAGATGCAGAGATGTAGAATTGAGACCATAGCTTGGCCGAAGTTCTTAGAGCATTTGCCTGAGAGTTTTATATAGTTTATATAAATAGTAAATAAATGGTAGTGGTTAAATAAATTTAACATAGTGAAAAATTTTAATTTGTGCGTCATTCTGAATTCTAGGACAACTGCACAAGGTGGGGTTTTTTTGTGAATAGAAAGACATATTTTTTTAATGGTTATTTCCTTCATCAAAACAGTCTAAGAATGTCTACTTAAAACTAAAGTAGCATTAGGTCTGGTAAGATTTATATCAACTTTTTCAATTTCTTCTGCTGAAATGGATTTGTTCTGCTGAGGTATATATATGTGATTTTGGAATCCAAGCCATTTACTGTTCTGTGGAACTGATCCTGCAGACAAAGGATATCTCCATCAGAGAAGATAGAATTTCTAGTTATTATCACATAGATATTTATTCTGAATTGCTGAGGAGTACCTTTAAAATTAACAGAAGTAAGTGTTTTCTGAAAAGGGCTTATCACAGAAGAAAGGTAATAGGAGGCTGGGTGGGATTATTTGGATTAATTTTAGGTATTATGTTGTATCCAGGCTGCTTGATGTCCTTGAGGGAAGTATTCATCCTGAAAATGACTCACATAATAGCAGATAAACGTTTGTAACTAAACACTCTCTGGAAGAGCCTGTCTGTCTCCACTGGTCCTCTAGGAGGATCCTACCCACTAATAAGCAGTGGGACCAAACTCTGGCTCCCACCCTGAATCCCAGCACTGGTGAATATAGTGGGAACCTTTATTTCAAGTTTGGAGCTATATTCCTGTTCACTACAGCTCAGCAGTTTTGTCAGGGACTGCAGCATAAGGAAAAGCAAATCAGTTGCGCTAGGGATGAAACATTTTTGAAATAGTGGACAGGGAAAATTGCTTCAGGGACATATTGCTTTCCTCTTTGAGTCATATGAATACCCTCAGCGAGTTTGCAGAAGACACAAAGCTGAGTGCTGCAGCTGGTTCACTTGAGGAAAGGGATGTCATCTGGAGGGGCAGGCTTGAGGAGTGAGCTGTGTGAACTTCATTAAGTTCAACAAGGCCAAGTACAAGGTCTTGTACATGGGTTGCAATCCCCAGTATCAGTAGTGCAGAATGACTGGGTTGTTGAGAGCAGCCCTGAGGAGAAAGACTTAGGGATCCTGGTGGATGAAATATGGACATGAGCTGGCAATATGCACTTGCAGTCCAGAAAGCCAACCATGTCTGGGGCTGCATCAAAAGAAACAGGGCCAGCAGGTGATTCTTCCCCTCTAATGTGCTCCTGTGGGAGCCCACATGGAGTCCCCTGCCCTCGCTGTGTCCAGCTCTGAGGTCTTCAACATAAGACTCTTGTAGTGGGTCCAGAGGAGGCCACAACAAAGACAGGGGGCTGGAGCACCCCTCCTGTGAAGAAAAGCTGAGAGAATTGACATTATTCAGCCTAGAGAAGAGAAGGGTCAAGGGAGACCTTATTGCAGCTTCTCAATATATAGAGGGAACCTACAGAATAACAGAGAAAGACTTTTTACCAGAGCCTGTAGTGGCAGGACAAGGGGCAATGGTTTTTAACTGAAAGTCAGTAGGTTTAAATTGGACATAAAGGAAGAATTCTTTTGACTAGAGCAGTGAGACACTGGAACAGGCTGCCCAGAGGATTTGTAGATATCCCTACCTGGGAAGTGCTCAAGATCAGTTTGGATAGGGCTTGGAGCATCACTGGTCTGGTGAAAGATGTCCCTGTCTGTGGAGGGGGGGTTGGGCTGAATAATTTTCAAAGGACCCTTTCAACCCAAACCAATCTACTATTCTGTAATTCTGTGAATAGAGGATTAATTATCTCTCTGTTTATATATGAAGGGGCATATTAGTAATTCATCCAGTAATTTTTCTTCATATAATAATCTGTGTCTTCTTTCAAGTTTGTTGGCTTTTTTTCTTTATTAGATAGTCCTGGTAAAATATTAATGAAGTTTGATGCAGACCTGATTCCTCACAAGAGGACCAATTTTTATGTGGAGATAGGCTCTGACTGCACAGGGTATTTTTAGCCAGCCATTTCTACCTCTTGCACTAACAGAGCTTGTGACAATTGCAGTAACTTGGCTTCTTCCAAACATCTTAAGAAATCCTGCAATAACCAAAAGAACTTTGTTCAATCAAATGTGCTTATTGTTGACCAAGTGTGAATCATACCCCCAAAAGAGCAAACTCCTTTGAGTTCCACCCTGTGAAGGGAGGATGCTCTCAAGGACATTGATGAGACACAAATATTGCAACATAAAGATGTTTACTGCAGACATTAGTAGTGTTCTAGACATTTTATACAGCCTTTATTTGAGCAGTTTCCCTCTAGCAACAGTAAAATGAAGGAGCAATATTGACAAACGATGTTATATGGATGGCTGTGATAAAAAGTGAGAGAGAAGATATTTGTCCAGAACTTTCAGGTCCTCTCCTTTGAAAGATAAAACTGTCTTTGAATTAAGGTGTGATTTTGTGGAAAGTCTGGACTGGTCACGCACTTTCTTTTACAGGTTTGGATTTTCTGGTAGCAAATGGAAACTGAGTTGTTGCAGCACCAGAGGAGATCGATTTCCAGTCCAGTTTAAAGGCATTTTGCAGCATCAGAGTGAAGCACATAGACCTGATTTCAGCTGGGATAGAGTTAGTTTTTTTCCTAGTAGCTGGAACAGTGCTGTAGGATTAGGATTTAGGATTGAGAATAATGTTGGTAACACACTAATGTTTTTGCTGAGCAGTGCTTATACAGTGTCGAGGACTTTTCAGCTTCTCACACTGCCCTGCCAGTGAGCAGTCTGGAGGTGCACAAAAAGTTGTGAGTGGACACAGCTGGGACAGCTGACCCCAAAAGATCCAGGGGATATTCCATACCATATGGCATCATGCTGAACAATAAACTGGGGGAAGTGACTGCGGGTGGTGACCTACTGCTTTGGGAATGGGTGGGCATCAGTCAGAGGGGGGTGAGCAAACTGCATTGTACATAATTTGTTTTGTATATTCTCTCACCATCATTACTATTACTATTATTATTTTTAATTACTATTACAATTATTTATTATTGCTATTAGTGGTATTAGTATTAGCATTAGTATCAGTATTAGTATTATTTCCCCTTTCATTTTTGTCCTATTAAACTTTTTTTGACAAAAGAGTTTCCTCCTTTTTTCCTATTCCTTTCCACTGAGGGGGAGTGAGTGAATGGCTGTGTGGTGTTTAGCTGCCTGCCAGGGTAAACCAGGACACATGTGTAGTGTGGCACTGATCAGCACTTCCAGAGGGCCACCTGGTGCTGAGTGGCAGCAGCCCTGCATCCTGCTCGTAGCCTTTGGAGGCTCCCTGCAATTTGGCTCAGGCAATTATCCTCACACTCTAGAAGTCATTGTTCAAGATGCTATTTTTCTCTCTGTCTTACAACTGGTTCAGGATTGGAGAATAAAGGAGTTTATTTGGCCTGGCAAGGAACAGGCTATCCATAGTGAAAATTAAGTCACCTTGCAATGATTGTTGTCTGGACCAGAACAGAATTACTGCAGCAGCTATTCCATAAAATACTCACTTTAAACTTAATATCTATAGAAAGGATGAAGGCAGCATCTGCTCTTCTGGTTTTCAAAAGATATGTCTGTTATGAAGATAATCCTCTCAAATAATATTGAAGATTAATTTGAAAGTTTTGCAGAACAGGAGATTATTCTGGAATATGGGACTGGTAAGATCTAGCATTTCATAGCCCTGCTGAACCAGAATAAATGAGTCCTTTTCACTTTAAGATAAGTGGGATATTCATTCTGTTTCAAGAAATGTCAGAATCACAAGCTGCTTCCCTCTTCATCTAGGAGCATCTTTTACCTTGGTCAATTATGGTCTTTCCACTTATTTGGACTGGGGCTGAACTAGGGACAATAAGAACAGATTTATACTGTAAGGATAAATCTAAAAAAGAAATAGATCTAATGTTGGCAGTGTGGGATCACAGGGACATAGGAAGTGAAAAAGTGTTGTCAGTCCGTGGGCAATGGAAAAATCATAACTTTAATTTCATACATAGGCATTTGTAAATAGAGAACTGTACTATGTGCCCAAGAATTATCAGTAAATTTTGGTAAAATCCTGGGAGAGCAATATCCATCCCTTATCCTCCACATTTGCTCACCTTTCTACTGTATGTCTGTACTTGTTTTGGTAAGGTGAGCTACAGCTTTTCTGAGGCTGGAATAAAAAAGCAGCTCTGTGCCAGGTGTAGTGACTTCTGAGCTGCTTTGTGCTCACACCTTTTTGTTTATGGAAACCAACCTGCTTGTCCTCCTGAGCTGTGTGTGAACTTCACATCTACTTGGTAGAGAATCTCACTTTGTATGTGTAATAAACAGATGCTGAGCACTTCCCTCAGCAAACAGTCTGGTTTTGTTCCTGTGTCAGAAAGGATTTATTTGGGATTAATACCAGTCAATGGTTATGTTCCAGTGCAAACAATCTACTGATAAAACAGAAGAATCTTTGCAAATGTCACTGCTTAATTGACATTCACAGTATATTTTATGTCATCATGGGAGGGTGATGACCCAGCCAGCAGTTTCAGGGTTATATTGGTGGGCTGCATTTTTGGGTCATGAGTCCTGACAGCCACACTGGGCAGAAGGCAGAGCTTTGTTTCCCCATCAGAGCACGCGAGAGCTCGCGGTGCTGCTATTGGCACTGACAGGGTTTGGTACAAAGGAGGGCAGCCCTAAGCATGTTTCATATCCATGAGTGAGGCAGCCTTCCATTACCAGGAATGCAAGGGAGGAAGAGGAATTAAACCACTGTGACTTAACTCATACCTTGACAAGGGACTAACCTCTGACTTGGGATTGACAACCCTGTCCAAAGCATGCATAATACTGTGGGCCAAGTCCACTCAGATGGGATTGATGATTCCTCTCCTTTTCTAGCGCCACAATAATTTGCTGATAAATCTTGCTAATGAACTTTGGAAAGTCAAAGACTAGGTATATTGTGAGTACTGTAAAATAACAAGACCCTCGGGGAGATGTAGATTGCACAGCTGAGCTGCAAAGCATGGGCTGAATACTGAGACCTGGCATGGCCTGCGAAAGATTGAACCACTGTCTGTGAGAAATGGCTCAGCAAGGGATGCTTGTCTGCCTGGCTTCATGGAACAAGGCTTGGTCAGGAACAAGCCCCAGGCTTGTTTTAACACTTAGAGAGCACTTAGTCAGGTATCATCGTTGCCTGTAGGCAGATTACAGACCCCTCCTGGCTGACCTGGCAGTGAGACTGCTCTGTGACCTGGCAGCTGAGCAGGTTTCTTTTGCCGACCAGCACAACCCCTAGTCTGTCACTGATGCCACTTCATTACTTCTGCAGATACAGTAGTTTTTATGACTGCAGAAGTAGAACCAAAGGCATTAGCAGGGGTCTGAGTCACTTTGTGCTGCCTGAGCCACTAGCAACACCTGCTGCAAAGCAGGAAGGTGGAAGGGGAAGCAGGGGCACAGAGACCTACCAGCAGCTGCTCACCTGCCTTGAGCAAAGGTGGGATTACAACTCAGGGCTCTTGAGTACCAACCCCTCTGCCCTTTGTATGTCTTTATCTCCCTTAAATAAAATTTTTTAGTAAAGCAAGTGCTAAAAGATTGAGTTAGGGATGGTATCAGAACACTGAGGTCTCCTTGGGCAGGGCACTGAATGTAATACTTCACTTACACATGCACTTATATTTCTCAAATTTGAAATACTTTCCTTTACATCAAAGCATCCACCTGTTCAATACTCAGGAAGAAATACTGAGGGTAATCCAACAGCATTGCCTCACACTAGCCAGGTCTTGCAGAGGCCGGCAGGTTCTGACTCTCCATCCCAGTGTGACCACCTTTCAACCTGCTCCCCAACGCTGTAGGAAGCATTGGAAAAATGCTCTTGCTATGGCCATGTACAGCCACTTCCACATCTGCACTTTATTTAGGCTTTGGTAAGCTTTGCAGCACCACTTACATAAACCAAATTCTGCTCTTTATACTTGGCTCTCTCAAACCTCTTTACTTATTTTCATCTGGATGATTAGCTGGATGTTTCTGCATGTTCTTTGATACATGTATTCTTCCCTGAAAAATTAGAGGAATCCCATTTTTAGGGCCACCGAGTCACTGAGAGAACACATCAATTTATACCTGCTGAGTAGACAGCCTATTTAATGTCTCGGTTTTTCTAACCAAGTATCACTTTCTCCAAAAGAAGTCATTCCAGTGCTTTGAGGACTCCCTGTTAGCAGATGATTTATGCTTCATGTTCTCTGACTTAACACAGAATGAAGTCATGACTGTTTATAACTGCTTGCATTTGGCAGCAACACACCCAGTTTGATTTGGAATCATAGAATTGTTTGAGTTGAAAGAGATCTTTAATGGTCATCTGTCCCATAGGCAGGGACATCTTCAACAAGATCTGGTTGCTCAGGGACCTGTCCAGCCTGTCCTTGAATATAGAGATGGAGCATCTACCACCTGTTTCAGTGGAACAAATGGCACCAGGTCCCTCAGGGTCACAAAGGTGATTGAGAACAATATTTTGTGCCCATTAAGGAAACCAAACACAAAACATGTGGATCACTAAGTGCCCAGGGCAGTTGTAAGGAACCATTTTTTCCTCTGGTGCACCAGCCCATATCTATAAATGCTATGGTTTTGATCCGAGCATGTTTCAAACCACTGAAGTCTGATGCTCTTCCCAAGGGACAGGCAAATGTTTTAAATCCATTAACTGAAGAGACCACTCAAAGCTACACAACTTTATTGATACAGCAGGAGTGAGATTGGAAATAGACTCTGTATCTTGACTTTCTTCTTATCCCTTGCCTTCCACTGGAGACTGGGCTAAGCCCAATGTAGTCTACTTTTTTATTACAGGAGAGGGGCTGAGTCACTTTTTTAACTTATTGACTATTGAAAACCTCCCCTTATGTAAGCTTTCTATTTCTTGACACTCCTAAGTATCCTATACCTTGGTGCTGGGCACAGTCACCACCTTGATTTATCAGGTAGCTCAGAGAAACACCCACTCTGTAAATACAAGGGAGTTTCTGTTCAGCCTCAGATTGATAAAATGAACATGCCAGCACTTTCTGTCCTTCTGTTCCTGTGGCACAGAGCAATCCATCAGGCAGAGGAACTACTGCCCTGTGGTGCCTGGCTGGCAGGTTGGGGCTCACAGCTGGTGCAGAGGTGTTCCCACTGGGTGAGAGTGGGAGATGCAAAGCTTAACTTTGAGCATGGTGGGACAAAATGAATTTAACAAATATTGCTGAGGTTGGATTTACTAAGGGAGGGGAGAAAAAGGGCAAGACTTGGGAAAGGGTTCCCCCTAGGCAGTGATTTGTGATGTGTTTTGTGATCTGTTATGGACATCTAGTGAAGGCAGGTTACCTGTGGGGCTCCTTGCTGCTGCTTTCCTGTATTAACACACAGCTGGAACCATCCCCCTTTTACACTGGTCTTAATAAGACTCTGTTAATTATCTACTGACAAAAGTTTCACTTTTGGCTACCACCACCCTGAAGCCTGTTCTCCCAGCCATTGGGACTGTGGCCCTCACCCAGCACTTACTGTGTGCCACAGTAATCACCAGGATTATTATGGTAACATTTTTCGCTCTCTTTGATACAATGGCAGGTAAAGGCCAGGATCTCACTGCATTTGGGTCCAGGTATGTTCACAGAAAGTCTCTGCCTTGAAGAGTTTTCAGTTTCACCTGCAAAGGGTGAGAGGAATGGAATTGTCAGTACTATGGTCATACAGATAGGAAGTATCACAGAGTCTGATTTCACTAATTCAATCTCTAGCTTCCATAGGGCACCCTTGGCTCTTCTCGTGAGTAGTAATAAATGGAAAGGGTAGATCCTGGAAGAAGAGTCTCCATTGTACCATGTGCTCTGCAAACACGGCTTGATTTCAACACACATGGAGTCTGCTTCTGCCCTACTTGTTGCACAGCAGTTCTGGAAACATAAACTTCAGAAAACATGGGCTAAAGTAGCACCTGGAACGTGGTCCTTCACAGCAACATAGGAGACACCAAGAGTGACAACAAGAACAGGAGACACCACCCTCACAGCTTTTCCCTGCTGTTACAGCACTTAGTTAGATAACAGCCTGCAAGATTTCTTGCCAGCCTTGCCAGTCTGGAGGCACATGGACTGAGGAGCAGTGTACATGTTTATATTCACTTAAAAAAGCCCTGTTGGCAGCTCAAGGCAGGCATCCCATATGGCCTGAAGGCTGATTTACACCTCTTTACTGTTAAATTTCCTAGGTCTGAAAATATTTCCTATAGAAAACGAAGCAGTCAAGACAAACATACTCTCTACTTTTTCTTTTCTGCTTTCCAATGAAGTGTCTCCCCTTTTAATCAAGATTTGAGTTTGTTACCTTCTAAGAAAACAAGAAAGCAAGGAAGAATCTCAATTAGCAATTAGGTAAGGGCAGCTTCTGAATGGTCACCTCAGCCTTTGCTGCCCAGGTGCTAATTGAATCCTCAATGCAGAGCCACGATTTCCAGCTGAGCAAAGGGGATGTTATTGGATTGTTTCAGGTCTCAATGGGAAGCTTTGTCCAGTTAGAAAATAAGCTGTTTGAAACCTGGATAATGTAGGGGGCTTGCAGCCTGACAGAGAAGCTCTGGAGAGGTAAGCAGAGTTTGGTTGCCTGACAGGATGTTGGTAAACAAAACTGATCATCCACTGGTGTGTGCTTGGGTGCCCAGGACTCTCTCTCTGTCAGCTTTTTCCTGCAGAGCTGCCAGTTCTACTTACTTGGTTGCAATTTCTAGGGCAAGGTAGTGAAACCATTCTGTACAGGTCACAAATCATTTCTCCATTCAGCCTTGCAAGAAGGAACTTTTTTCAAATTTTAGCAGACCGTGGGTAATCCCTCCACTGAGAGGGCTCACCGATGGCTCTGTGTGTTTAGGATTTCATCTAGGAACAGGGTGCTTTAAAACCTCACTGTGGTGAAAGTGCTTTGGAATGGCCATGCTATGTGGAGTGTCCCAGGGGACCACACGGTTCTGCTGTCAGCCCAGTCTGCCTAGACTAGATGTGCTATTGTGTGCTATTATCCATGTTCCAATTCCCTTCCTTAGTGTAATTGGTGCAGTTTAATGAGAAAGTTATTAAGACTTTTAAGGGAAGTAGATAGGTAAAGCAACAGTAACTGCCTGTGGCACAGGCACATCATTACCCAAAACTGGAAAAGACAATGAAGATGAGAAAAAGAAAAGAAATTGAATAAGAGTATCCCCAGTAACAGCCAGCACAAGAACTTGGGGCTAATTGCAAAATTCAGAAGGATTAATGAAAAAAGAAGCATTAATTTTCTGCTCCAGTGGAGAAAAGGAAATTTTGCATATGCTTTTTAAAGATACAGGAGCATATTAGGTATCTGATTTAATTACCATTTCTTCTCTGAGCAGAGCTGTGCTCAATCACTCAAATAAAACAAGAGTGTGATGGATGCTGATGAAAGGCAGGGCAGCTTCTGGACAGCTAGGCTGGGATCTTCTTGAATGGAGGAAGAGCAAGTAAATCTGCAGAGGCAGTCATCTCCCTCAATTCTGCTGAAAGAAACGGAAGGATGGAGATTTTGACCATGGTTGATCACTTGGGTTAAGCTGCCTATTGTAGTTTAATTTATCTGCATTTTTCACTCCAGCAAAATTACTGATACCTCACATGCTATGGGTACTTCATCATGGCACGGAACTTAGTTATGTATTTTGGGAATAATTAATCCTTCTGCTGGGATTAAAATATTTAATTCCAGAAGTGTCCTTAATGAGATGTTCCACCACACAGTAATAAACTCTCCTCTTTAAAGGCCAGCTCCCATCAGACAAGGTTAAGAACAACGTGAAAATGGCCTTTGAGAAGTGCAGAACAAAAGTGGTCTTGTGCCTCTGTAATTTGTTCTCAGCAAGGACTGGACTATGTCCAAGAGGAAATGTCAAGGAAGTAGCTGTACTTACAAGACTGGAGGCAAGAGTTGTGGCTGATATGATGGTTTATTAACTAAAAATAACAGATATTAAGGCTTTGAACTGCAGAGGAGGGAGGAATAGAAAGGGGAACCACAATCCAGAGCCTTGTACATTGGGCTGCAATAGAGAGGAGTCAGGCAAGCTATGGGTGGAAAAAGAAAACAGAGAAAAAGAAATGTCGTTATTGAAAAAGAAGTGAGTGCACATACAAGAATACATTAGATAGGCCTATTTTTCCAAAGAGTGGTTGCTAAGGCTGTCTGAAATTGAAACTTTTTCAAGGTGTCTTGGTGGGTGTGAAAATCCTAGTGGCCTTTTAGCTTGGAGCTGTTGTTCAGGAGCAGTGCAGGGCTTCCAGAACTGACTGGCTCCTGCAGGTCTCTACAGAACAAGAGGAGTTAATGTTTGCACTGAGATAAGTCTTTGCTCTTGTTCAGTGTTTACCAGATTGACTAAACAGGCACCACATTTGCTACCAGCAAGAAGCAAACTTAAATGCAAATAGAAAGAGAGGGGACAGCCTCAAATGTGGCCAGGGAGGTCTTAGATTGGATATTGCAAAAGCTTTCTTCACTGAAAGGGTTATCAACCAATGAAACAGGCTGCCCAGGAAAGTGGCTGAGTCACCATCCCTGGAGGTATTTAAAAGACATAGTAGGTGTGGCATTCAGGGACATGGTTTAGTGGTGAACTTGGCAGTCTCAGGTTAATGGTTGGACTTCATGATCCTAGAGGTCTTTTCCAGCCTAAATGGTTCTACAAGCTTGTAGTGCCTGTTCACAATGAAAAAAGGTAGAGACTGAAAGAAAAACAGCAGGATGGAGCCCTCAACAGTGGCACCTCAGGCCCACAGGTACGTCTCATACCCTCAGGAAATTCCTCCAAGGTTTGAATGAATTCAGATAATTGTATTTAAAGAGTTTTTCTTGAAGGAAAAAAAATTAACAAGTCCTTTAATGCTTATTTTCACTGTTCCTGGAAGTGTGATTATTATTTCTGGTGTAGATCTAGTCTATAATGCCTGGTATTTCATCTTCTGCATCTAGAAAAATAATTTTTTTAAAAATTAAAATGCTGAAAAACTTGGAAGCAACTGTGTCAAACCAGTCTGTGCTTCCCAAGAGGGGCCAAAGGTGGATAATTAAATATAAAGTTTGTGAAACAGGTATGAGCAAGGCCCTCAGCAGTTTCACACACTTAAAAGGTTTATGAGCTGGATAGGTATCAGACTCTCTGTCCACAAATTCCATTAATATGCCTGAAAGCTCTTTGAATTCTTTAACTCAACAACCTTCTTTGCAATGTATCCTATGATGTATGTGTCTCAGTGAAGAACACCTAATTTCTTCACAGCCTCATTTGTTTTAAACTTGTTGCCTGAAAATGTTATTGAGTGCTGTGGCTTTGTGGTCTGGGGAGTGAAGCTGAGACTCTCCTTTCTTCTCCATCTTTCCATGTCACTCATTATTTCATAGCTCACTTCCAAAGACCACTCCAGGTGTGCTTAAACAATACAGTAAATCCAGGTACCTCTCAAGAACACAGTGATGACACGAGGCTGTGCTAACTGGGGATGAATTCAGCCTCCTGTTCAAGAGTGCTCCACTTTTAGTTTTTTCACTATCAGGCTTTATGCAGAATTAGGTGTAATTTTGACAAAAGCCTGTGCTATGTGCTTTGATCATTCAGACAGAAATGTGATCATGAACCCATACCTGATTCAAATACAGTGACTGCCAGGTGACCCAGCCATGCAAAGATTTGGTATTTATGATCAAGGAATGACCAGAATAGTAGAAATATCCTATGAGGTCAGATCCTGTATCCACCTGGTACTGTGCTCTTCTCCAGCAGTGGCAAAAGGATGATTTATTCAGGGAGAGCACATGAGCCAGGACACTTTCTGTGGTCCATTCTACTTAGCATCCAGAACATTTTTATCATGACCATTAATAGATACATCCACACCCAGGCCTTTGAGTATTTTTGGTCTTGTTCCATCAAGTGCATCCTCATTCTAGAGCTGTGAATTATGCTGAGTAACAAGCAGCTCTGCTTTCACTTATTTGCCAGTTTAAATTTACAAAATTTCATCCTATTCCCACTCAGTCCTCTCCTCTCCAAAGGAAGAGTTACAGCTGTTTCAGTCTCTCATAAACTGACTTTTCCTACCCTTTTTCTGTGCCTTCTTTAACCCTGTTGCCTTACTGGAGATGTGGAGACCAAAGCTGCACACAGAATGTGAGATGTTAACCTGATTTATTCTGTGATCCTGTCTTACGACCTTGTGTAGGTCCACCAGTGCTTTAGAAGCAAAATGACACTTGCTCCTTTCTTTCTAATACCCATCCTGGCAACAGCCAGCACGGTGTGGATGTTTTTATCTGATGCTGCACACTGAGCTGCTGACTTCAGAGACCACCAGGGATGACTCCAGGACCATCTTCTAGTGTTTGGTGGCCAGTTCAGCATTTTGCAGACATGCTTCTTTATTTTTTCCTCACTGTCCACCTGAAAAACAGGCTATTATCTCTTTCTCAGGCTTAGTAAACTCTGCCAGGACCCTCTTTTGATCACACTTCACAGTGTTTTCTCTGCATTGCTGAGTTTTGGTTCCTTTTGAGAGAGGAAAATGAAGCAGCAAGCTGTAGCCAAATTGCAGTAATTTAGAGGCATAAGATGTTCCCTGACATATTTTTATCTTATTTCTTATGCTTTCTAATGGCTGATTTCAGGTTTTGACTGCTGTAGTGCAAGAAACTAAAGTTTTACACAGAATTATCCTCAAACACAGCAGAATTTCTCCTAAATAGGTATTTTAGAGCCCATTTTTGAATGCACAGAGTCAGTGTGTAACTAATCCTGACCACTGTATTGTCAACTTGCAATTTTGTTTTCTAATTGATGAGATATTAACAGTTGAGACAAGACATGTAAGGTCACAATGTCACAAAGATATGAGGAACCCCAAGACTCAGAACTGATACCTGTGTGTGTGCCACAGCTGTTTTTTAAATTGCAGCTTGTCATACAGGATTCTGTGTTCATCTTCTTGAAGAGCTGAAGCTTTCTTATTGCAAAGCCTTGGACCTTGTCAAAACAGCAGAACCAGGGGAAAATCAATAAGGGTGTAAACAAGTTAAGGCAGCTTGTAAGAGCTCCAAGCTTTGAAAGAACCACAGCAGAAATAATGGATTTGGGGATAAAGGGAGGTTCCTTACTGAAGCAGGATGAAGGATCTGACAATATACTGAATGAAGCAACTGTGAACAGGGAAACAGAGTAAATTAAATGAATAAACAGGCTAAGTCTTCCCTTAAATTCTACAATCCTGAGAAAAGGCATGAAATGAATACATCAGTAACCACTCATTAAGATTTTTTGCTTTCCATATGCCCAAGAACATAGAATTTATTTTGTTCAGCCCTCTTTGATAATTAAATGTAGAGCAATAAATTTCTTCTCTGGGAGTTCATTTATTATCACAAATCACATACTATCTTAATAAAATTAGCCAAGAGTCATTCCTATGTTCTGGAATTTTTTTTCCCCATTTGAAAAGAAGTAACATTTTTATAACCTAGAGAATTCACTTCTTTTTGTTTGTGTTTATTTCATGGAAATTAGAACTAATCACATGTAGATAATTATTCACCTAGTGCAGTACTGTTTGATCTACTGAAAAACTCTTTTGAAAATGAACTTACATTGAAAGAAGTGGAATTTTGAGGAGCTGAATAAAAACCCCAGCAAGACATCTTACAAAATGCAAACAACAAAATCCAGAGATCCAAACCCACCTATCAGATTTTATGTTCATGTGTAGGAAGGCTGAAAGTTGTTTTTCTCTTTCTTCAGTTTCTAATACTTCCTCAGCCAAGGCAGTCACTCTACTCATGGCTTACAATCCTGAGGCACTGGAGCTGGCTGAGAGCTGAGCTGCACAAACCTTTGATCATCCCTTATCTAAATCATTTTGATGGTCCCAAAAGTTTTACTGAGACTGCTGCTTCCAGGGAGGAAGGAACTTGGGGGAAAAAGCAGGGCAGCTGCTCCAATAAGGATTTTCTGCTGCCAGGAGTGTGCTGGCAGCTCACTCAGCCTGCCCCTGTCAGAACTGGATGGTCTCAGGAGACATACTGGATAAAACATGCTTTGTATCTGCTTCTGTCCTCTGTGCTTCCAAATCCCTGGTTTCTTCCCTCTGTGCCCACCAGGATGCAGCTCACACACCAGCACAAGAGAAGGGCATCTCAAGACTATGAAAATGGACTTTGGCAAGTGTCTCCGTCTAATGCAGGCTAAGCCCAAGTCTGGGTTTTTCTTGAACAAGTGCTGGAAAACTGCCTGGAGAGGGGGCTTTGTGGAAGGGGACAGAAGGTCCCTCCTTGAGTTACATGTACGCACATGTGTTTAGACAGCTCAGTTTATTATTCTGACTTTATAAGGGATAGAGAAGGGTTTTCTGCCACCCTACAGTGAGTGCCTAGAGTGAGGTAGGTAACATGCACCCTAGGAGTTCCCATTTGTCTCTAGATGGTGTGTAACCATTCCCTCAGCAAGAAGCCAATCTCCTCTTACATCATCTCTCCAAGCACACAGACTGAAAGGATTTTGCTGGAAGAAAATACTAAGTTTAAACAATGTGGAGGAACTTTGAGGTTCAGTATAAGGTAATTTGAACTCTTATTCTGACAGCTCGGAAGTCGATGGTTTTTGCCAAACTTTCCTTTAAATTAGACTGCAAATTGCAATTATTGGATATCTGAGAGAACATTATGATTTGCAAGAAGTGATCACAAAGCCTCTGTAGTGATGGAACAGCTTAAATGAAAAGGCATGAAAGCAATTTTTTGAAAGCTGTAAGCTGCCATGGATGAACCTTGACAAGAGGAGAATGAGAGTCTTTCTTTTGAAGTATGAAAATTAATTCAGAAGCCCAGTGGACCTGTGGCACTGATAACAGGAAATGAACCCTTGTATTTACAGAGTTCTGGTGCAAATTCAACGTGGTCTGAGTATAGTCAAATGCTGTGGCATGGTTGATGTTCCACACTTATTTACTATTTATATCACAGAAACCTCAATGAATCACAGTCATAAACTAAGGTCCATACTGTACAGTGCATATGAAGAAAAGAAACAGTTCTCCTATGTTCAGATTTTTTTTCACAATCCCCATGTGAAAGAGTGGGAACTCTCAGTCCTCCTTGAACTAAGAAATGTTCTTGATTAGCTGAGATGGCTGATTTTTAATTGCTCCTAATCAGAGCACTTAAAACAGGAAACCTCTTGGTAGCCTGTAAGAATTCTTTCATCTGCC